>APFE031048019.1:1188-17228 GCA_000404065.3 Pinus taeda | reverse complement strand
TAACATTTACACGAATATTAATGTTTATATTAATATCAATATCAATCACCAATATTGCACTAATATTGATATTATTATTAACATTACAACCATTAATGTTACATTAACATTAATATTATTATTAGCATTAACTTTAATATTAACAAGAAAGTGAATATTACTACTAACACATATTAAGATACTAATATTAATATTCTTATGTTAATATGTTATTAACGTTGAGAGGTTAACATTAATAATAATTTCAAATAGTAATACTATAACTTGTATAATTTTGCAATCTCATATTAAGAAAATGAGGACATTGTCAACAGGTTAACCATACCAAATTAGCATAAATTTGGACATTAATCTCGTATCAATTTTGAGAGGTCTATTGCTCAACTGGAACAAAACATATGATAAATATTCAGGACATAATTTTGAAAAATAATGCAATTGTGAATACAGAAAGTTACAATATAAACTGAGAAAGCCTTGTAGGCTTGTATTTGAGCCCCTTAACTGGTTGTGGATGTCACCTTCATTACGAGAGCACATGCATTTTTCTTCCATCTCATGTATTTCTACACATACCATTTGTGGTTAAGTAAGTGGGATGACCATCTAGAGGGTTACAAAGATTTAATGAAACCGTTAAATAATTTTAACCCAGACCTAAGTTTTAGAATGTGAACAACCATAAATTTAGAAATTCAATGCATATAATATAAATTTACTTTTCAGTTTATTTTTCACTAATTATCATACATGGTGATGAATAGCTTGTACACTATATTTTTAATCACAGTTTGACAACAACATGGTGATTAATAGGTACAGTAAACTACCATTTTTTTATGGTGATATCACCTTCAACTCTCTTAGTATCATCAAGATCATAAAGGTTTTGAAACGGTTTTGGAAATTGATTAATGGTCACTTTCATTATGGAGCTCATGAGAATTAGTTATTATTTTAACATTGTTTGTCTTGATCTTGACACTATTCAAGATAGAGAGGCACTTTTGATTTTCAAAATTATGGTTAATCACCTCTTTGTAATATCTTAATTTTATTTTATCCTCATAAAAAAATTCTCCTTAAACTTAGAGGTATTAGTATTTGTAATGTTATTCTTATTTTATAAAATTATATCTCCCTTTACTCCATAATGTGTAGCCAAGATTGGGCATATTTATTCCACCCTCACTTGAGGGAAAGATTGGGCATATTTAAGCCACCCTCACTTGAGGGAAAGTTGGTTTTGGCTAGAATGTCAAGCAGTTTTAGGATTCCTCTTGATTTCCATGTTGTTTAATCTCTTTTTAAACCCCTCTCCATTGACAAAGGACTCTCTTTAATGAGAAAGAAGAAGTTACAAAGGAAATGATGGCACCGACTTGTCGTTATGTCAGGAATGCTTTTATATCAGATGCAACCATAGATATTAACCTACAATTATATCAAATAAAAATTTCAAAGTGGATTGTTGCATCTTTCACAGAAAAAACAATGAGAAAGGCTTTCTACTAATTGTTGGAGGCTACAAATGGGATTTCTCCTAATGTCACCACACCATTTCTATGTTCAATTACGTTTGTATCTTTTTTGCAATGAGTAATGTAGGGTAATCATCCTTGAGAAATATGAGACAAACAAAACTTCTAGAGAATTTTCCTCTTGGAAGTAGGGGGTAGATAGTCAAAAAAAATTATCATTTGATCCTTCTTCAATCAACAATGGTGCAAAGTCCTACAATAATAAATCATAGGAGAAGATGGTAATTTAAATGGAAGGCCCTCATTTCTTGATAATCCCATGCATTAGTGAGTCTATTTTAATCATGGTGGTAGATGAATCAATAATAAAGTAACCAATCCTACTTAACATTGGAGTAATTGTTAGGGATAGGATTTGAAGCAACATGGTTTTGGATATGTCAAATGCTTTGGTAAATTTTCATCTATTGTTGTATATAATAGAAACAGTTAGATATTGTTAGCCACCCAGCTATTCCACCTAGACCTCGATTCGATTTCATTTGTTTCATTGATTATAGCAGCATTTACTATTTTTAGTACTTTTTTCAAGTTGTGAACTCTCGGAGCTGTTTTGACCCACCTAAACAACGTTTTTTTGAGGTTTACAATAGGCTTATGGAAACTCTTGTAGTACTTGGAGAGATCTTTCCACCGAGGTATTGTACACGCCAAACAGAGACCATATGACTAAGTTACGACCTCGAGAAGTTGGCTGCCCAACTAACCCCAACGGGGCCCACAAACTCTTGGCATTCCATATCCTGGGGTTAGGGTTTTGGTTTTTTATGGTTTTCCCCTGTTGTTTAATAATAAAAAGGCCTTTGAGCCTAATTATAACACACTTGAGAGGCATGTAGCTGCCAAATCTCTTCTCAGGTACAAGTTACCATCGCCAAGCTAGTTTATTTCCATTCTGTATGTAATCATATTTTAGTTCTTGGATATTAATGAAATTAAGTTTTATTTCTGCTACATCTTTGTGTTTATGTTTATATCTATATTCTATTGCATTCTTGTATAAGTTTGGATCAATGGTATCAGAGCAGTCTGCTCTTTCTCTATTTTTATTTGCATGTCCACAACAAGGTTAGTGTATAAGGTGTTAGGGATCAAACTAGTTGAACCGTTATAAGACCAACCCCACAATCCCTAACAACCTCCTATGGGGGAATAAAAAAAAATGAGGGAGTAGGATGTCTTTTCAAAATATTGCTTGAGGAAGCCCTCGAGCAATAGGGGAACGTGATGATGAATAACATTTTCCAGAACCTTCAGTGACTACCCACAAGTGAAGCATCTTCATCTAACAACCACTATGGAGGCGCCACTCCCTTTAAGGTACAAGTCAACTTTGACATTCCCATATTTGAAGGCTAGATAGATGTCGACACCATAGATAGATGGTTAAATTTGTTGGAAGGATATTTTTCGGTTCATGACTTTTCCAATAGGGAAAATATTACTTTTACACTTCTCAAAGTCGCCCCCCATGTCAAGAACTGGTGGGAAACCTACTATGAACAGAGGGAACTCTCATTGTTTTCAATTGTACCCACTTGGAATTATTTCCAAGAAGCCATCAAGGAACAATATTACCCTCTTAGGATCTATGAAGATAAATGGATAAAGTGGACCATGTTGTGACAGGGAAGGGACCATGACATTCCGGATTTCATAAATATTTTTCATACCCTTTGAATGAAGTTGCATATTGATAAGGACTCTATTGGGTAGCATAGGCCCCGCGTAATGGTTTTGGGGCTCAAAGCCTGAAGGTTTGGGTAAAGAGTATGGTAAAGACTCTGTGAAATGTACAGAGCGCGAATTGAAAGAATTCAAGCCAAAGGGTTGTCCGCCTGAAATAATGTAAAATAATAAGAAGTAAGTCGACCTGCCCATGGTTCACGAACCATGGGAATGTATAAAATAGAACAAGGCTCTATGGTTATAAGTCAGTATTTGGGGAAATGTCTTTTTGGTAGATAGACAAAGGCTCTGCAGCTGTGTGCACAGAGGCTTGGTAGAGTCTGCAACTGTGCGTGTGAACCCCTGCAGTTGAGTGCGTAGGGCAGATCTAGTTGTATTGAGAAGGAATTGAATAAAGATAAGTTGATTCTGAAATACTGTATTTCTCCTGAAATCTTGTGGACCTGGTTAATTTCTAGTTGATATATTTGTGTATCTATGCGCTCATGCTTATGTTGTGAGTTTATGCAAACCTATAATGTTTTTGTATGCACGAACTAGCTATGTCCATTAAATGTTTTCTTAAAGACCATAAATTATAGATCTGATATATAACAGCCCATTAATAATAAGTATTAAGGATATATCTTGTTTCGAATCTACGCGGAGGCAGAGTAGTGTAAGGCCACAGAAGGGTGCGTGAACCCTCCAACCACATCAAGACATCCCAAGGGCGTGAAAACCTGGTTCCAGCGCCCTCCCCCGTTACCTTGGGTGAGACCTCAGTCTGCGCTCCACAGACTGTTGCCGAAAGGGCTAGTAGTTACAGGATTTGTTTGGATAAATAACTCTTCCAAACTTGGGTTAGGCCCATATAAGCCAACAAATGGTTCCGTTGTCGGGACTGGGATCTGCCTAAGGAATGTCTAATGTCAGAATGCTGGAACCCTACTAAGAAAGAGCTTGAAGATTGGTAGGATCAGAATCTTCACGAGTTCGTGGTTCAGGAAAATAGGAACTCGCGAGTATCAGAGGAAAGGTGGTTGGATCATTATATATACACAGATATCCATGAGATCTTTGCATCATTCTCAACAGAGTTGTATGAGTGGATCACGAGGTTAGTTGACAGTGTGGGAAGGTACATACTAGATTAACCTATTGTGTGGACTCTGGAATTGGTGCGTAGGCTAGAAGCATCTGAAGACAAAATCGCACACGTAGTAGATCATTGGTTGGATCGAGTAATAGGAGGGTTTATCACTGAGTTCGCAATAGACACCACTGTGAGTTATAGTGAAGCAGAAAGGCACTTCCTCCAGGGACCGCAAGGTAGGTATATGAAATCGTTGAATACTTGGATTAAGATGATATTGTGTGAAAAATAGATATGCACGTTTATTGATGTTTGGCGTAACGCAGAGTGGACGAGGCTACTAGGGAATCAAAGGACTAGAAAACAACCCTCTAGTGTCTATCTCACAAGAAAGAAAGGAATAACTCGTAGGGTTCTCACCGAGAAGCATCGTTCGATGGATTGGGCAGTGCATCCCACTGATACTACCATTGTCCACACCAGCACCTGCTTCACTGACATCAAACCCATCTTCACCTACCCCACTGCCGCCACAAAAGGTTGGGATGGCAGGGGTGATCAAGTTTCTAGTACTTAGGGGCGTAGGAAATGAGGAACCAGAGCAGTTCTAGTTCGTGGTAAAGGTTGTGTGGGAAGCCCAAGGAGTGATAGATGAGAACATAAACAAGGCTTCCCTAGTTAGTGCGCTACAGGACCAAGTGCTGACATGGTATATAAAGTACTTGAGTGATCACCCGAATGCAGGAATAGTGGCAATCCAGGATGCATTGAATAAGGAATTTAGTTGCCCTAAATAAAAAACACAGTCGGTAATTAGATTCAAGGAAATTGCGATGCTACCTGGTGAAACCCCGTGGGATCTAAATCAGAGATTGAAAATCACAATCCACGATGCTAACATGACATTGAAGAATGCACAGCACTGTGTGTAGTTTGTGGCATCTTTGACACAGATGGCACTCTCACAGTAAAAGATCTCAACCCAAGCCAATGCGCTAGAGACAGCAATGAGGTTGCACGAAACTCCAATAAAATATCTGAGGTTGGGAATTCAACAAATCCATGTGAAAATACAAAACCTATGTTTATAGATGTGAATTTTGAAACAAGGACAGGCACCTCAGTCAGAAGTACACGAAGAGGTGTGGTGTATCAAATGTAAAGCCCAGGGCCACGATAAGGATCACTGCCCGGTCTTTGCAAACTATGTGACAACGGGGGGACCAATACCATTATGGCCAGAGGTACCAGCAAGGCTAGATGTGGGGGCTATACTCTGATGCACGATCTGTTAGGTGGGCGGAAAGCATGCCACGGACAACTGTCATCTATTATAGAACCTTCGACAAACCCCCCCACAACAGTTCTTTTGCAACTTTTGTAGGATGGTGGCCCATGATGAAAGAAATTACCGAAGTTATGAGTTGTTGATGGATCGAACACCCACATACAGGATGTAGATGGGGGCACGTGGGCAAGATCCCGCCACAACAATAGCACAGGGAGGATTCCAAGGACGTGGATGGGGCCAAGGGGGCATGGGACCTAGACGCGGTTGGGGACAATGAATTTGCTATAATTGTGGAGGACCAGGGCACTACGCGCGTGATTACGCGAACTCGACCAAAGCTTGTTGCCCGTACTGTTACCGATTTGACCATGAAGTAGTCGATTGTCCCATGCTAATTGCTCAGATGCAGGAGAAAGGGGTGCTTCCGGCTAACCCCACTCAGAACATTCAAATGATGAAGGTTGAACCATGCGAAGGATACCCTAATGTGAATATGATGCTCAGGAGTGGTGCAACTACAGGAGAAGATAAGGGGAAGCAACCGGAGGGGGATTCCTGGGTTCGTAAGGCTCCTATCAAACAACCCGAATTTGATTTGGAGCACACAAAGGAAACATTTATGGAAGCTAAGAAGAGCTTCGCGGAAGCTTTTACTTCGGGTAGTAAGGATCAACCAGAGTCAGACACATCTATGCTAACTACCTTCTTGGAAACATGCATGAAGCTACTATGAGATACTAAAGTAGTGAACAGATTGCAAAAGTTGATAACTAGGTGCGCAGGATCGGCGGAACCTCGAATGGTCTGGAAACTAGGCAAGCATGCATTGCGCACTAGGTGGGAAATGTGATTAACTCCCCAGATTGGGGACTATGAGATGGATTAGGTCGTCCTGGACTTAGATACTACAATGGTATCCTATCCAATTACGGATGGCAAATCAATAGAAGATCTTGCTTATGGGAACACTGTAAGGAGTTACAGTAGACATTGATGGTACGAGCACTCAAACTGATTTTGAGATCATAGAAATCATGGATGACAGTAATCCATATCCTACATTGTTGGGGATAGACTCGGAAACAGATATGAATGGAGTGATCAACCTAAAGAAACGAAAAATGATCTTCAAAAAGAAATCTCTCTGATTGGTGGTTCCGCTGGACCCAAACAAAGGAGTGCACTATAAGGAGCCAATGCACGAAGAGGATAGTGATGATGAACTGGACTGTATCTACCAAATCACAGCACAAGATCAGGACTAGGTGAATCTGATAGTGGATGGAAGAATCTCATAGGACCATGACAGTTCTTGCACATCGAACTCAAATGACGAAACTGAATGATGGCAGAATCGATTGCATGAGGTAACGACACTAAATTGCAATAGGATGGTTAGATCACTAAGACGTGTCATGGTCGAGGCGAAGGAGCAGCCAACTGATGTGGATGCCATAGAGGTAGAGGAGCTAGTCGACTAATGTGAAATGACAAATCAGAATCAAAAGCCACAGCATGCCCCCGCAGAGGCACCACGCATGACAATAGCTCAAAAAGGGAAGACAGGCCTAAAGATTTGGTGAAAGTGGTGAGGATGTCAGAGGTAGGTGTGCATATGGGTTGGTGGGCCAGATGGGGCAAGCATCCCTCACCAACATAGGTTGTAGGTGTATGATATGCAGAGCCCTCACCTACAATCGGTTCGCCAGCAGCCCGTGACAAAGTCAGGAGGGGAACAGGGGGAAGCACGCACTGTGTCCGCCCGATAAAATGACCCACTGGGAAGTTGTGGATATCACGGGGTCGCTAGGCCTATATGGATAGGAGGCAAAGATGAGGTTGTTAACAATAGGATAGGAGGGAGCTCAGAATAAGCAGGGTAGCAGCAGGCCTCGTGAAGCATGGCTAAGAAAGAAAGGTGTGCTAAAGGAAAACGCAGGATGAAAGGTAGTTACGTCTACAAAGGCTGTGCGTGTCTGTCAAGTCCGGTCGGGTTTTCCACAAAACCAGAAAAAACCGCAAACCTACTATCATGGCTACACCCACACCTATGGGAAGACACACCCCACAGAACCACATTCGAAGAGATAGCGGCTACAAAGGAAGTTGGAAGGTGCTCGCAACCTGGGCTAGTAGGAAAGCTAAGATATCGCACTGAATATGCGACACCTGACTAGCCATGGAAAGCATAGCCTCAGTGCTCCCTGTAGTTGAAAGAGGGCATGGGATTATAAACAAGCCTACAGAAGGTTGGTGCGAATAGAAGGACTCATGCACTGTCGTGTGGGGAAGGTGGTAGGTGACCGTCAACACCACTATTCCTGACAAGAAGTTCCGGCTATGGTAGAGAGGAGGGGGTAGAGAGTCGTTAAGGCAGAAGGTCCAAGATAGATCCAAAAAGCTTTGCCAACATGAAGCAAATTAATGACCGGGAAATGGAGGGAAGGCATATATTCAAATCTTCGTGCTTCTATAACATCCTCTGGCCAACATTAGAAGAGGTGAGATTTGAACCAGTGACGACCAGCAAACACACTGCCACTAAAAGCCCCATGAGCTCCATGGCAAGAACCCAAGCCCGGTTCACGGAAGAACTGCATCCTACCCAGGACGAACCAGATGAAGGAATGGCAGGCCTAGAGGTTCCAAGGTCCCCATGCACACCACGACCTTGGAAAAACAAGCAGACGATGGGGCCAGTCAGGGTGCCACAAAGATTCAACAAAAGGTCAGCAACCGAAAGGGTAAGGCCATCACCACCGAACCCGTCGAGGACAACAATCATTTGCTAGACCTGATCACCCAGATTGAAGCTCAAGATGAGGATGAAGAAGATGCACAAATAGCTCCATTACCCCCCTATATCTCCCCATGGAACGACACAACAAAGATACCGAAGGACCAGGATGCTGCAAAGAGTATGCTACAGACCCCGCTTCTCCCAGATGAGATAAGGTTTGATGGTTTGTTGTTGGGCCGAGTACCAAGTATCAAGTTTGAAGATTGGGATCTAGCAGATAGTGACAAGTTCCCCCAATTGGCCGCAGATAAACTGCTACCACAAAAATGGTTACTAGGCGTTGAAAGGGCAGGCTTACTTCAGCTATGATGGATACCTCACTATCACTGCACGACCATCACCATTTTTGTGATCCAACAGCTACTCTGTTTGGTACACGATGGGTATCTCTAGTTGGAAGACCTGATTCCAATCACAGTTGACTTAGTCCATCAGATTATGCACCTACCGATTAAAGGGAACAACCCCATAAACATCGCCAGAACCAATAGCGAAGTAGGCTTAGTAGAAGAAATAAAGGCTAAATATAAGCTGGAAAAAGGGAAGTGTGGGTATGTAATAGCGAGCATCAACAACCAAGGAGTGCGAGTCACCACCCAGCTATTAGCCAGTAAAATTATGAGGAAATTCCACTTAGATGAGGTTCCAGCCCTTGTCATTACACTTGTAGGGCAGTGTTCAGAAGGAGTCCAGTTCAACTAGGCATAGTTCTTATGCTAGGAATTTCTGACCAATTACAAGGAAGCACAGAAAGGTAAGACTTTCCATTATGCTTGGTTGCTATTATCAATCCTTCTGGTTATAGGAGAATTGTTGCAGGGCAGACAGTTTCCCAGCATCGAGCCCACCCTCCCTAAAGCAGTGCGGTTTACTTTGCTCTGGGCTACGAGGGATGCCACGAGGGCTCAAGAGATCAAGGTATTTTGGATATTCATGGAAGCTAGTATCTGACCATGGATCATGCTTAGACCACGGATGTCTCCCACAGTCTATGACAGATTGATCAGCACGGCCGATTTCAAAGCAGACATGCACAACCTATATATGGGAGTGCAGCAAGATCCAAAGTGAACATGGGTCAAGCTCCCGTTTATTGCCACGGACAATGCAAATTCGAGTTGTTGGCAGCATGGCCTCTGGAGTGGCATGCCCCAAACATGGCCACGTTAGAAAAGATCACCACACAGTAGCAGGAGAAGGAAATCTAGCTGTGACTCAATAAACTGGCAAAGAGGGCACAGCAGGGACAACAGGCCGCCTCATTACAAGAGGCGACACAGGATGCACCTGTCAGCCAACTTCCAGAGGATCAAGGAATGTCCTCAAAGAAGGACATGCAGAAGGAGTCCAAGACACAGGAGTGCACAGACCTTCTAACAACCTCGCCCCAAGGCAAAAGGCCGTGCAACAAGGAATCGCCACATGCACGCAAGAAGTCCAAAACCATGAAAACCTTGGAAAAAGAATTTTTGGACAACAATGAACCCACGTGCAATGTCGCTATTGGTGCACTAGAAGCATTGATGATGGAGCAGACAACTATGTTAGGGGAGCTCAGAGTGCAACTGCAGGCACTACATGTGCAACCCTGGAAAGGGATGCTTCCAAACCTCATGTGTGATATAACTGCCACCGAGCAGACAATGCGCAGTCATACAATGAACACTTTGGCATTGCCAGTAGGCGCGGTCTGTGCCAAAGCTGAGGGGGACATGCGATGGTGGGAGTTGAATTTGGCTACTCTACCTTGCAAAACCATCTACCAGTTGCACGATGTGGTAATTGTCGAGCTGCATGCTAGGGAAGGCCACACCCTTGAAAGTGTAGCAGAACATAAGGCAAATCTGGAGCAAGTTAACTTACACCATGATGACTTGATTACCCGCACCCAGGAAGTGGAGCAGGATATGGTAGAGGCTTGCAGCAAGGTACCAAAGTTGGCTATCCCAGCAGAACTTCCAACAACCGATAAGATCCATCACATGACGGCAGGATTCTGTACGGCCGGGGAAGAGGTTGCGTGAGCTTAGTATGAGTTAAATTTGTAGATTACGGAGTTACAGTTGCACGCACAACCACACACACCCCTGGAGGTTTGCGAACAACAACGCGGTGAAATTCAAGCAGGGGTGGAAGTCATGAAAGGCACCATCCAAGACTGCTCAGTATTGTTGGATCATTCCCTAGTGACACTCACATCTCTACAAGATGACCCCACGCTACAATAGGTCGAAACAGAAAGGCGAGAGTTACAGCAGACATATGAAAACGTTCGGGGAATCATACAATCAGTCACCATCACACAATGCCTGGCCAGAATGAGGGAGGCCCAGGCTTTCCAGGCACAGGTTGACGCAGCTCAGCAGAAGGAAGTTGTGCTTAAAGAACGTCTCCAGCCATGGCTTGATGGCATTCGCGGTTTCCACCACCATCAAGCACAAGGTGGCCAGCATGCAAGCTGAATATGCATCTACTGAAGTAGTGAGAACAGAGACTGATGTGTCAGTGACTCTCATTGGAAGGGTACAGTGGATGGTGGAGGAGTTTGTTGCAAGGAGGAGCGAAGCACAGAAGTTGCTGACTGGCCTTTGCGTGAATATTGGCACACAAACCGAGTGACTCGAGACGAGTCACGATGATTGTGTTGGGGGACTCTTGGGTAGCGTAGACCCCACATAACAGTTTTGGGGCTCAAAGCCCGAAGGTTTGGGTAAAGAGTATGGTAAAGACTCTACGAAATGTGTGAAGCATCAATTGAAAGAAGTCAAGTCAAAGTGTTGTCTGCCTGAAATAATGTAAAATAATAAGAAGTAAGTCGGCCTACCCATACGGACCATGGGAATGTATAAATAGAACAAGGCTCTATGGTTAAAAGTCGGTTTTTGGGGAAATGCCTTTTTGGATCTCACATGTAATGGGTTTATGAAGAAGGAAGTCATGAAGAGTCTCTAAGTCCGAGTCAAGGGTGTTGGTAGATAGATAGAGGCTCTGCAACTATGTGCATAGAGGCCTAGTAGAGTTCGCAGCTGTGTGCGTGGACCCCTACAGCTGAGTGAAAAGGGCGGATCTGGCTATATTGAGAAGGAATTGAATAAAGATAAGTTGATTCTAAAATATTGTATTGCTCCTGAAATCTTGTGGACCTGGTTAATTTCTAGTTGATATATCTATGGATCTGTGTGCTCATGCGTATGTTATGAGTTTATGCAAACCTATAACGTTTCTGTATGCGCAAACTGGTTATCTCTGTTAAATGTTTTCTTAAAGATCATAAATTGTAGATCTGATCTATAACAGCCCATTAATAATAAGTATTAAGGATTTATCTTGTTTCGAATCTATGCGGAGGCAGAGTAGCGTAAGGCCATAGAAGGGCACGCGAACCCTCTAGACCACATCAAGACATCCCAAGGGTGTAGAAACCTGGTTCCAACACCCTCCCCTACTACCTTGGGTGAGACCTTAGTCCACGTTCCATGGACTGTTGCCAAAAGGGTCGGTAGCTGCAGGATTTGTTTGGCTAAATAACTCTTCCAAACGTGGGTCAGGCCCATATAAGCCAACATATTTTGAAAGAAATTTGGTAGTCAAGTACCATGACTGTCTACACAAGTACATACAAGATGAGATGGATTTCCTATACTTCTCCTCTCTTGACAGTGCCTATTGATACGTTGTCAAGATCGAGCATAAATTTAAATAGAATAAGTGTTACTTTGGATATGTGAATCCAAAGCAAGGGAAAGGTGCCCCCAAAAAAATAGATCAAAGGACAAAGCCAAGACAAGGTGACCTAGGAAAAGCTTCCAAAGCCAAAAGCAAAGAAAAAAACCATGAAAACAAATGACACAACGAAATGGTGTGGGTTCCATAAGAGCCCCACTCACTACACAAGTGAGTGTCAAGTGATGCAGGGCAGGCTAGCCTGCAAACCAGGATCTTCAAACTCAACCTTATACTGCAATTACCATGCCAATTTACGCCTTTATACGCACAGTAAAAAAATATTAATGACACTATGCGCTCCTGTCATCAGATGGCAGAGTCATTTTAATACTATACATGACCGCATATGAAATTTAGCATTCACTACCTGAATTAGCTTCAGCGCCTCCAGTACTTTGTTCGGTAGCTTTAGAGTCTTTTTATCTCCACATTAACATATGCTCATTCCCAAAAGAAAGCAATACATATGGAACCGCCACCTCCCGAACTGGCATTCTAACGTTTCAATAATTCTGTAATCATCGTGTGGCAATGAAACACTAGAGAAGTAGACCAATTCATTGGAGATATCGGTACAGTCGTTGAATCTCTTATGTCACATCCGCCCCACAGCACTCCCTTTTATATGCACACAACATACACCCAATACACGCTAATCTTCACCCTGTCCTGTATGTTATTGCCAAGGTAATTAGATACACAGTTATCGATTAAATTATGGACAGTCATCAAACCATTAAATATGAAAGTCCAGGAATTAGGAACGAACGGCTTTGTTCCAAGCTTAATAGCTTCCGATGGTGCGATCTCATCAATAAACGCTGCAACACTATGCAACTCTGAAGCTCCAATTCGTAAGCTGTCATTATGCAAGCACTACAGGCATATCTATTCGCCAAAGACCAGACATATTCACATGCACATTCATGCAGGAAGTATTTGTATCCATAGAATCGAAAACAACTCGTATGAAATATATAATTCTCAGGCAATGATTGTAAAGTTTAATAAGCATACAAATATTTTAATAAACATACGCGCCATTTAACCTCTAAATACACAACGCAATCCATTCTTAAATACATGCATTTACACTAACAGAAATTCATGGAACTCTTGCAAATATCGAGAGGAAATTTCATTCATAATGCTTCTGGCACCCCTCCTCTCTCTCTGATGAGAGCTTTAGCTGCTTCATTCATTTATAATAATAATGGATATGTACATAGATAAGACCTTATCTCTTAGGAAAAGCAAGATTTTTCCTTTTTTACACAACGACTTAAAGCTGGAAGCTTTATTCCCTACTTTTTTATCCTAATTTTAACTAAAAAAAACACAGAAATTTTATCCCCATTTTATTCCATATTTACAAATGGAAATGTTCTAGATCCTCCCGCATCATACACCCAACCTTAAAATTAATCATGATCTCCTGATCATGTGTTCGGATCTGTGTATGCCTGGATCCCATACTTTATTCTGCAAGTCATCCTCTGTTGTTGCTTGTTGCTTTTCTCCAGGTCTCCATATCTTATCCTGCATCGCCCCACTGGCTGCACTCTTGCAATCTTCTGTTGTCTTCTTTTTGTTGCTTCTCCTTTTTTGCTTCACTGGTGCTGGTCTCTTCCAGGACTCCTTCATCATCCTCCGCATCATCATTTTAATTTCTTTGTCTAGCAGACTTTCTCCAGCTTCTCCAGTAAGACCTGTACTCACAAAACAATTGTTAGAATAAAAATCATAAGGCTTCAGTGCCTCTTCTGCTGCTATCACTGTTGTCTCAGCTATCACTATGGATGTTGCAGCCGCTATCACCATAGATGTTTCTACCTCCCAAACTTCATGTCCCTCTGCAACATGCTTTGGCTCATTACCTGCAATTTCATCTGCAACTTTTTCTTCTGGTTCACTGCACTGGCCTCTTTCTTCTGCAATCTCCCTGTCATACTTTGGATTCTCCAACTAGTATTCCAACAATGCAATCTCTTTGTAGCATCGCTGAAGCACCTCATCATCACCTGCATTCATACATAAACTTTCAGTATCAACTGTTACTTCCTTTATCTGTGCTTCAAACTGATTCACTTCTTCTGCATCTACAAGAACTTCCTCTTGTACTGTAACAGTTTCACATGATTGTACTTCCTCCTCAGCACCTGTAATCACATCACCTGCAAACATAAACAACTCATCAGTTTTTAAACTACAAGTCTTTTTAGTCTTGACTACTTTCTTGAGCACTTTCCTTTTAACATATCTTCATGTGGGATTTTCAAACTCCAACTCTGGCGCAAGAAATCTAAGTCCTTTTCTCAACAAGGTAATGAGAATTTTCCTCAACCTCCTCTGCAATTGTCGCCAAATCACTCTCTTTCCCTTGAGTGGAAAGAGCCATTTTCCTTCCTGCTTTTCCTTGTCTTGCAGCCGTTTTTCCATTACCTGTAACTGTGCCTTTATTTCTGCAATCTTTCTTTCTCGAACTCTTGCAGTCATCTCATCTTTGTGGCTTCTTTTTGAACCTCTGCTTTCTCCTTTATGACTTTTAGTAGCCTTCTCCATCGCCATAATTTCTTCAACTATGCGTTGCATGAAGCCTCTGCCACAACAAGCTCTCTTGCTGCCACTTACCTCACCAATCCTTCCCTCCGGATCTGGTCTTTTGGTAATCATAGTTCCTCTGCTGGAACCTTTTGAGCACCCTCTACTGCTCCTGTAGGCTTCTCCCATCTGCAACTTTATTCAACCTCTGTTGAATCTTCAGGTTTTGCCACATTCACTTCTCCTTCTTCCCGCTGAGATTTCTTCACTATTCCTGTAGATCAATACTTATTAGTCCGAAAAATCATCACATGCAATTAACAAAAAAAACACTGAACCTTCAAAAAGAGCTGCTCCAGCTCTGATACCACTTGATGCAGGGCAGGCTAGCCTGCAAACCATGATCTTCAAACTCAACCTTATACTACAATTACCATGCCAATTTACGCCTTTATACGCACAGTAAAAAGATATTAATGACATTATGCACTCCTGTCATCAGATGGCAGAGTTGTTTTAATACTATACGTGACTGCATATGAAATTTAGTGTTCACTACCTGAATTAGCTTCAGCGCCTCCAGTACTTTGTTCGGTAGCTTTAGAGTCTTTTTATCTCCACATTAACATATGCTCATTCCCAAAAGAAAGCAATACATATGGAGCTGCCACCTCCCGAACCGGCATTCTAACATTTCAATAAACCTGTAATCATCGTGTGGCAATGAAACACTGGAGAAGTAGACCAATTCATTGGAGATATTGGTACAGTCGTTGAATCTCTTATGTCACATCCGCCCCACAGCACTCCCTTTTATACGCACACAGCATACACCCAATACACGCTAATCTTCACCCTGTCCTGTATGTTATTGCCAAGGTAATTAGATACACAGTTATCGATTAAATTCTGGACAGTCATCAAACCATTAAATATGAAAGTCTGGGAATTAGGAACGAACAGCTTTGTTCCAAGCTTAATAGCTTCCGATGGTGCGATCTCATCAATAAACGCTGCAACACTATGCAACTCTGAAGCTCCAATTCGTAAGCTGTCATTACGCAAGCACTACAGGCATATCTATTCGCCAAAGACCAGACATATTCACATGTGCATTCATGCAGGAAGTATTTGTATCCATAGAATCGAAAACAACTCGTATGAAATATATAATTCTCAGGTAATGATTGTAAAGTTTAATAAGCATACAAATATTTTAATAAACTGATGAGCCCCAATTTTGGTACAATTTGGGCTCATTTTGGCCTACTTTACTTGCTCAAACCATTCATCTTTATTTGCTTATGCATGCATTTCTTAGTTTATTCATGTTGTTTGTAGGAGGAAGGTTAAACACTCTATCTACGTGACTAATGC
>APFE031048017.1:2543-13320 GCA_000404065.3 Pinus taeda | reverse complement strand
AGGAAGGCCTGACATGTAATCCATGGAGATGGATTCCCAAGGTCAACTAGGGGTAGGCAACAGAGTATAGAGGCCTTTCTTCTTGATGGTCAGTTTGGAAATTGCACAAGCAGTGAAGGATTTGATGTACTTCCCGGCATCATGTCGAAGATTCATCCAATAGAAATACTTCTGCAGTACTGCCACCATTTTCTCGACCCCAAAATGCCCAACGACCCAACTGTAGTGTGCTTCCCAAATCATCTTGGCATGCTCTCTTGAAGGAACACAAAGGTGTCACAGGTGGCATAATAGGGCATCCTGGAGGTGAAAATTTGGAACTTGCTGACCCTCCAAGAGCGTCTGGTATGTGCGGCTCAATTCTAGGTCACTTTTGTAGAGAAGTGGCCAATCAAAAGTCTTGTGCCCACAAGAGTTGAGAATGGTGGTTAACACCATGACCAGTTGTCGACCGAGTCAATCTAAAACATTATTGGTGCTGCCATTCTTATACTTGATATTCAAATGGAACTGTTGCAGGTATGTGGACCACTTTTGATGGAGATCATTCTGCAACTTCCCTTGCATCTGTATGAATTGTAGGGGCTAGTGGTCTATGTGGATGACTGTTTCCTTCCCCAAAATGTAATGATTTCATTATCGGCAGGCCTGCAAAATGGAATACATCTCTTTGTAATAGGTGTCTCACTGGGATATGCCAATGGATGCCCTCATTGAGTAAGGACTGCCCCAATAGCATAGTCAGAGGCATCTGTCTCAATCTCAAATGGATGTTGCAAGTTTGGTAATGTGAGCATTGGTGCAGAGCAGAGGCGATGTTTCAACTCTGTGAATGCCTTATGTTGACATTCAGACCAAAATAATTTTTCTTTCGCTCCTCCCTTGGTGACTTGACTCAAGGGCCAAGTGATATGAGAGAATCCCAACATGAACCTGCGGTAGAAATTGGCAAGACCCAGAAAGTTGCGAAGCTCTGTCAAAGTGGTTGGAGTTGGCCAATCCTGGATGACTTGGATCTTGGATGGATACACATGCACCCCCGTTCATCAATAATGTATCCCAGATACTGAACCTGGGTCATGCCAAAAGTGCATTTCTCCAAACTAGCACATAGCTTGTGTTTCCGTAGTGTTTGGAGAACCTATCAGATGTGGTGGAGGTGCTCTTCCCAACTCTAGTTGAAGATCAAGATGTCATCCAAGTAGACCACTACAAATGAGTTGGTGAATGGCCGCAAGATGTCATACATTAGCCTCATGAAGGTTTCAGGAGCATTCGTCAACCCAAAAGGCATAACCAGCCATTCGAAAAAGGCCCTCTTTGGCTTTGAAGGCGTTCTTCCACACATCAGAGGGTTCGTTGGTACCTGGTGATATCCTAACTTCAATTCGATCTTGTTGAAATATTTTTCTGCCTTTAGTTGGTCTAGAAGGTCATCAATTCATGGGATTGGGTACCTATTCCAGATAGTGATCTTGTTCAATGCCCGATAGGCAATACAAAGTCTCCAAGTCCCATGCTTCTTTTGTACCAACACGATCGAGCTCCCACAGGGCGATGAACTCGGCTAGATGTGACCTTTTTGTAGAAGATCTTGAATCTACCTCTTGATTTCGTCATTCTCCAGAATGGAGCACCAATAGATTGGTCCATTGGGCAGTGACGCACCTAGGGTCAGATCGATGGAGTGGTTGACCTGATAGTGTAGAGGCACCCCTACGGGGGAGGTGAAGATGTCGTCATACTCTTCTATGACCTTGTCCATCTATTGTTGTCGTGCGGAGGGGCCTTGTTTGGAGGTCATGGCCACCATCTTCTTCGTTCCCTGAGGGCATATCATTAAGAAAACAAATTTTCCGGTTTTGGAAATGAGCTCACTGCATTGTTTTGTAGTAACTAAAGAGATGACGGTAGGCGGTGCTACCTCCAGTATCCTGTACAAATTATTTCCCAAAGTAACAATAACAACACAAGGCTTTGACTCATACACAACATGTCGCTTCCATAAGTATGGTTGGCCTAATAATACATCACAAACAGTAAGGGGAGAAACACCACATAATACCTCATCCATGAAGGGCTTGATGCTGTATGGAAGGCTACACTGCTGGCTCACGCGAAGATCTCGTCCTTGGTGAAGCCAGCTAATGGTGTATGGTTGTGGATGTGTTGTGGTCGATAAGCCTAGCTGCTTCATGACCTCTACCAAAATAAGCTTCTTTTGTCTCCCACTGTTGACAATGAACTGTAGCAGGGAACCCTTTATCCACATCTGGGAGTGGAAGAGGTGCTCCGCCTCCTCTGGATCTTTAGGTTCCTCCTTCTGGATCTTCGTGGTGGCAACTTGTGGCATTGGTCTCCGCATCGATAATCTTCTTCGCTTTGTCATTACCCTTGTTGGGTTCTAACTCAGAGTGAGAACATGCATTTGATTCCGAATCCTTTAGCTCGGCCACCAGTGACTGCTTGACCCGACACTCACTTGTGTTGTTAGTGGAGCTCTTATGGAACTCAAACCACTTTCTTGTGTCCTTCTTCGACTTCACGGTGTTGTTCTTTGCTTGCAGCTTTGGCAGGTTGTCTTGGGCCGCCCCGCCTTGGCTTTGCCCTTTGTTTTATGGTTTGGGGGTACCTTTCCCTTGCTTCGGATTCGTGGATCCAAAGTCTCGCTTCTTCTGTTTAAACTTTTGCTCGATCTTCACAGCATATCGGTATGTCGTGTCGAGCAAGGAGATGTTCAGGAACTCCATCTCATCCTGGATGTACCTATGTAGGCAGTCACGATACTTGAGAACCAAATGGTTCTCAAAATCCTTGATACCCAAATTCGTGTGAAGGGTATGAAAAACAATGGTAAAATCTGGCACATGTTGGTCCCTTCCCTATCGCAGTGTTGTCCACTTTATGTATTTATCTTCATAGCTCCCGACAGGGCAGTACTGCACATTGATGGCATCCCGAAATGAGTTCCAAGTGGGTTTGGATGAAAACGATGAGTTCGTACTTTCATCCTTCTGCTCACAGTAGGTTTCCCACCAGTCCTTGATGTGGGGGGCTGCTTTGAGAAGTGCAAAAGTGATATTTTCCCGGCTGAGAAAATCATGAACAGGAAAATATCCTTCTAGCATATTTAACCATTTATCTACAACGTCCGCATCTATCTGACCCTCAAATATGGGAATGTCAAAGTTAACTTGTACCTTAAAGAGTGTGGCGCTTCCAGAGTAGCTGCCGAAAGTAGATGTGTTGCCCTTGGGTAGCCACTAAAGGATCTGGACAAAGTTGTCCATCATCACGTTCCTTTGTCACTTGAGGGATTCTTCGAGCAAGATTTTGATAGGATCTTCTGCCCCCTCATCTTTGTTTTCATCCGCCATGGGAGGCTGTGGATATTTCTAAGGCCGGTCTTGCAAATGTTCGACCAGTTCAAGCCCTAACTCCTTATATCCCGACCTCGTTGGGGACATGCAAAGAAAAACAGAGAAAGAGCAGCCCACTTTGATACTACTGATCTGGATTTAAATAGGAACGCAACAAATTACAGATATAACCATAAATACAAATATGCAGTAGAAATAACACTTCATTTCATTAATATCAAATACTAAAATATGCTTACAAACTGAATGGAAATAAGAATAGCTCGGGCGATGGTATATTATATCTGAGAAGAGATGTGGCAGCTAAATGAGGCTCAAAGGCCTATTTATTATTGAGAAACAATGGAAAACCCTAAACATCCAAAAACCTAACCCTAGGAGATGAAGCACCAAAACTATGGGCCTCATTTGGGTAAATTAGTACATCAACTTTCCAGGGTCATAACTTTGTCATACGATCTCCATTTTTTTATCATAATACCTCGTTTTGAAGCTTTCAAAGAGAAAGCTAAAGAAAAATGGCCAAGCCAATTTGGGACAATTTCGGTCTCTCCATTTCCCCTAATAGCGTTGTTTAGGGGCTCAAAATGGCTCCGAAAGTTTAGGACCCGAAAAACTGCGAAAAATAGTAAACTGTGCTACAATTAAGGAAATTGAAAAACTAAAAGAGATGGTGTTGGGGGTCCAAGTGGAATAGGCAGTTGGCCACCAATATCCATGTGGATCATAGAGGAGGCCAAATGTAGCAGGATTCCAATTGTATGGGATATAAAAACAAAAATGTGGAAAAACACACCTGCCAATTCATGAAATCTCACTCTAAATAATAGAGCATGTTGAGGATAGTAATGATGAAAATAGATCATGTGTTAAGATCAGGCCCTTTATTGTTCATGAATTAGCAAGGCGGATGGTAATTTTTACTCGTATAAAAAATATCATAATTAGTGTAATGACTGTGTGGATATTTTTGTGATTTTTTTTACATTTATATTATGGCATCCTTGCAAGAGAGAGTGATGAAAGTTCTCCAGGTTTGGTCAAATTGGTTTCTCCTTTCATATTCTTATGTGAATGGACAGAGATATACCTTTCTTTAGTTTGGAAATTCAGGTGTCCCTTCCTTTCATTCCATATGTGGAGATGTACCACCATTGAAGGACCTTGATAGTTCTAAATCCAATCTTACAGACATAAAAGATGGATTTGGTCCAAATCAAGATGTTGCTATGGTGATTGGAGAGGGAGCAACAACTCGAGAATTGTTTAGTATTCCTCTTGTGGAGCTTGAAAGATAGTGTAGGAAAAATGATTTATCTATTTGTGGTGGTAGGGAGGTAATGTTTTTTCGATTGCTTAGCTTAGAAGAGGAAGAGAAGCATAGGAGCCAAGATTAAGACAAGGATTTCAGGCATGGGTATAACTTTGCAATCAAAGGGAAGCATGTAAGAGAAATTGACACTTATATACAATTGGAAGGGGGAAGGTGGAGCAAGGGTGAAGAAAGAAAATCCATAATTTATGATGATAAGGACTAATATCATTATCATCATCTAGGAAAAATGTTCAGGAAGAATAATCTTTATGGTCACGGGTTGTGGAACATGAATCAGTGGATGCTTCTTGCAGTGGAACTTTACCAAAAAATGTTGGTGTCGTGATGGTAGTGTCACGTGATGTGCCCCCAAAAGTTCAAAATATTCTAGGTAATGTCGAAGAAAATTTCCTTCTCTACTCCTTAACTCATATTTCACCCCATCCACGTTTTGATAGACCAATTATCAAGATCACAGAATGATCTTTTCTTTAATGAAGGAGTCCAAGGGCTAACAATTTAAGGATATGATCATTTTTTTTTTTTAAATGGACAGTCTTGTCTGACTTGCAAGGACTTGGGTGTCAAACTTATTGCCGAGCCAATGTTATTCACATGTCAAAATTTTGAGTATGACTTGGGGTTGAGTTTGAATGAGAGGATTTTTATTAATATTGTTTAGTCAAGGAAAAGAACCAAATTCAGAGTCCATTTGAATTATAATTCATGAAGGATAATAACAAAGTTGGTGAGCTTAATAGGGCTCATCCTTGTCGTGATGTGTTACATTCGAATGGCATGAATGCATGAATTTCGAAAGGCTGAGATATGATATAAATCTTGGGGAATTTTGACCAAATAAATAACCCAAACCTGACACTTGAGATATGATATAAATCTTAGGAAATTCTAACCAAATACATAACCCAGATCTTAAACCTAGTAGTGTGAAATCCATTGTTTGAAGTGTGGCTACCGAACACAAATTTCTTAAATACTTTTAAAAATTAACATACAAACAATTTATAAAAGCATGGAATTTTTTTGTGAATCAAATGTCAAACCAGATAACAATTAAAGCGATAACCCGCAATGACAATCCAAAATCAACAAGGCATATTGGACAAATGTTCAAAACTCATTGGGAACATCCTAATCCTACGTGTTGTTCATCTAAAGCAACCGGAGATGTTACCTTGCCTGAGAAACATGGAATGTTAATGATATAAATGACAAAAAGATAAATAATTGAAATTGACAATTAGAACCAGCACAAACAATGAATGATAAAAAAAATGAAAATGGGGCAAAATGTCGCATACCCACTCCATGAGACTGCCATCCACTTCCATACTCGATGTTGACCAAGACTAAGCAGGTCATTCCATTGGTGTCCACATCCTCGTATCCACATACAACCTGCATTGGTCATACCCTTCCATAAACAAAAAAATAAAAGAAAATGAAGCTCGAAAGCCTTTTTATTGGTCAATGGTTTAAAGATTTTGAAGCGTGTATTTAAAAATAAGATTCTCATACCAATATCCTTGCTTGCTTTGAAACTCTATTCAAATACATCACTTCCTCCAAAAACTTTACATATCATGGATCGTCATAATTCAAGTCATCAATTAAATGAAGTTCTATCATCTCTAGAGCAAGGGTGCTCTGAAGAGAGCAACCTAATACATTTATTTCCCTATCCTAAAATTCATTTATGTCTACATAAACCTATATATACGAAGATGAGAGAGTGGGGATCTAAGATGTCGAGGTATGGGATATTTTGAAAGTTCCTGCACTGCATTTCAAAACTAGAATAAGCCAACTCCGCACTCATTTATGAGGTAAAAGACATAAATATTCATTAGAACATCATTGAAAAAAACCATGGAAGAATTTTATGGTCTTTTCACATCTTATAGCAGGTTAAATTTTTTAATTTAGGTAGCGTAGATTTTCATTAAGGAATAGATATGAAAGAAAGTCGTTGCTTAGTTTTTTTTCATATCTATTGGATATACTGAATCTGCAAATAGGACATAATAATGAACCAAAACATAATAGTCAACCTAAGCTACATCAATATATTCTTTGTATAATTTTTTTTATGCTATTCCTAACAACTAAGTAGAAAATGCAAAGATTCTTAAACATTGAGACATGTTGTTCGTTGCACATGTAAAAGAAAAGTAGAAATTATGTTTTACCAAGATAAAATTGTCACCCATTAACAATCATTGGAGATAAGGAAGCCTATCGAACAACAAATTGAGAAGACATATTTCTTTAAGCAAAGGCACAACAAATATTACTAACTCCTTTAATGATTTAAAGCTCCTCATCATCTCAATGAATATGTCCACAAGAAATTGTATGAATTATCACGATATGAGTCCATTTCCAGTACGGTCAAATTACTTCCACATTGCATATTGAGTCTCAAGATAGAGCATGAAAGCTCTTGAAACAATATCCCATTCACTCTCAAATATTTTACCATGTATGCCCCTGCATACACATACAAGACAACCTGCGTTTACAGTGGTTTATATTTTATCCACATACAACCTGCATTTACACTGGTTTCATTGTAAAGCGTTGAAAGTAATAGTAAAATCCAAACTTACATGGTTTGAAGTAATGCGATTGAAGAGGTTTTGTCAATATCTAGCAGTTGTTTGATGCAAATTCAGTGATTCCTCTACTAAGGACCACAAATGCATGGAGTGCACAAAAGGTCGAATATTGATGATCAAATATTGTTTATGGTTTGGCTAGTCGAGTGGGCCGTTTGATCAAATTGGATGAGCATACAACTAAGCTTCAAAAGGGGTCCTATGCAAGTGCTTTTAAATGATATCCCTTGGAAGCTTTAACATAGTACTCAGTATCATCATACAAAGGACCACCCAAAAAAAGACCATCTAATCTTGTCGAAGTTTGAAGAACCAAGTCACCCTTTTTCAGAAGACCATTGCTAGCAGCACTGACCCTGAATGTACTTTCCTAGGCACCCCACAAAAGAAGGAATAACAAGTTGGCACCCATAAGTTTTAATAGCAACGTGCTGACTTTTTGGATAAAACAAGACCTTTTCAAAACTCTTTTTGTCACTAGCATTCCTTTTATCTATCAGAACAAATACCGTTTCATCTTCAAGATTAGCCCAATGAGTACTTATATACAACAATGTTGCTTGGTCCATTAGCACTTGAAACAAGTTTGACATTATTTATCATATCTATAAATTCACCCTCCTTTTGCCACATGTCTACAATAATGCTTCGAGACAACTCATTTTCTTTGGGATAAGAACTTGAATCAACATGTATTTCACCACTCAATAGATATTTTTCACCAATGGTTCAATACATTGAATTCTAATGAAGGCATTCCAAAGAAAATGTTCGAGTTAAAGAAATGAAGCATGTGCACATGAGAAGCATCTAAGCATATTTGTTACCATCCTTTCTCAATCAACAAATTCATTGGTTCTTTGTTTGGCTATATGATGTAAGAAGTCACAGGATGAGTAGACATAATACGCAACCAATAGCCTTTTTGGATAAACACTATCTCTGAATGATTAGAAACACCAACATTGACATCAATAACCTTTCTCTCCCAACACCAGTCATCATCCCAATCTAACAAATAAGATGAAGGTCCATGTTTTATCTCAAGATGCAATGAACTAGGTAGGACTTTCTCAAATATGAAATCATTGCTCTCATTTGCTAAAATTAAAGAGTTAAGATTCTATTAACCTAGATTTCAACAGCTAGAGAAGTAAGTGATATAGAAACCGAGGAGTCACATCCTTCCTTGCATATCATCGATCCACGGATATCAACAAGGGCCTTTATAAATTCAATGCCAAACATTGGTCTAGTTACTATCACATCAATATGTGATGGTGAAAATTGAAGACCAGAATCACATTCTATTGTTGTGGTCAGTGGGGATATTTGATATTAGCATGGTTGAACCTCGAAGTAGAAGTTTCCCATATCATCAATCCTCTTTAGTTGAGGCTTAACATTGTCTGGCCCATGTGTCAAGCCAATTAGATGCTTGCCATAATAGTCATTTGTCACTAATTTTAGGAACCAAAAATATTATAATGTGTTGCTTCTATCTTTGGGATTGAATCCATGTTTGGCACAACCATGAAATTCTCCAAACTGCTAAACTCGAAGTGATCCTTCTCAGCCTTGATTATGTAGTGTGTTGATGTTGCATGATCAAGCTTGTAATATCCCTGGACATATGTTGTAGCTCTTTCTCGTCCATCAACTAATATCTTAACACCTTCAAAACGGCTCCTTCAGAAGTCACCACAAGTCCTCCAACTGAGAAACCTGTGGCCTGAAATGGCTGAGATATATTAACATGACTGTGCTCGACAAGAACCTCTATAGATGGAAGTGAAACATCAAATATTATATTCTCACCCTTTAATAATTGCAACAACCTTTATTTTCCACATGGAAAAAAATTAAAATCAAATTTTCCATATGCATCAGATATTGCATGACAAAGCGCTTGATTTGGCCAAGGAGCTTCTTTGATGGCACTTCACCTCATGGACATCATATAAATAAAGGTATACATGAATGCCTAAAATAGGGTTACCTTGAGAACAAATAAGCCATCCATATCATAACTTGGGACATAAAATATGTCATCTACTACCAGATTTCCAAAGCCCAACTCCATCTCTTGAGAGCCTCTTTGGACAATTGTTAAGAGAACATGAGAATCATGTATTTGAAGGATAATATTATAGAAAATATACTCTATAAACCTTAATCATTGTACCTCATGCATAGCGCCAACCTAGCCAGGATCGACATTAGGTATGACCTTGTATCTTCTTCCTTTGTTTAACAAATGGCTCACAGAGCCCACTCTTTCCACTTCTTCATGTTTGATTTCATGGAGGGCTATTGTGTCCTCTGGACACTCATCCTTAAGGAATATCCAAACTTATTCTACATATCAAACAAAGGCAAAGAGAGAAAAATATCATGGCCTTTCCTTTTTAAAAAACATTGTTGTGGGATTTGATATGACCTAATATTTGTATACTGCTCGAGGATTGATGAAGTTTATGTATTCATGATGGGAAGCAACCAACCTATGTTTCCTTGGAGTAATATTTGTAAACGTGTAACTGCCTCCCTGCGATGTAAACACATAATTAATGAGATCACTGCTTGTGGAAATGAGTTCAACGTTCACATTGGCACGACCTCCATTTATATCTGGACAACTTTCTGCTCCAACGGCCCCCATCACTCTACCAAAAATAGTGAACCCGGTGAAGTGAAAATTGATGTCTTCATGGCCATTGCAACCATTGTGATCCGCTGATACATATTCACCCATTTAAGATATATTCATCAAATAAGGGAATATGAATATTTTTGATGTAATATTTCCACTCGATAATCTTAACATCAAATCTGAAATTGTCTCGTTCATCTTCACATCAAATCTAAAATTGTCTCCTTGATCTTCATAGAGCTCTTGAAACAATTTTTCAGAATTGTATCGAATCTACACAAATATATTAAAAAAATTATTCATGTATGCTGCTTGATTACCAATCAAAATGTTTAAAAGAATACAACACCAATAAATTTGTATTTCATCTCCATTGCACATAATTCACCTTCCTTCGTAGAATGCATATGGATCGTAGATCTTTTCCGCGTGCTTCAATTGTTGTAACATATATTTTGTAGATTATATTGATAGATGATCTTAATAAGCCTGCTATCTGCAATATGACTATCACTTTGCAATGATTCATTTTATGTATTTTTTTTATAATTTTGGTAAATCAATAATTCTTTAGATTGAACAAAGAATCTACTCCTTAAACAAAGATTATATGGAGAAATTATATGCAAAGTAAAAGTAAAATTTACATGCCCCGAGTAGGATGAGATGGGATGAAACAACCTCACCCTTAGATGGGATGAAACAACCTCACCCTTTGTTATGAAACCAGCTCAAGAAAAGATAGAAAAGATAGATCAACGCCTTAGAATTCAGCCTCTTCGAGGGGGAA
>APFE031048012.1:166276-195374 GCA_000404065.3 Pinus taeda | reverse complement strand
TTCAAAGCAAAGGTCTTACATCATTGTGTGCACAGACTACCTGACAAAGTGGGCAGAAACAAAGGCAATCAAGGTAGCGACAGAAGAAAAAGTGGCTGAGTTCTTAAGGGAAAATGTCTTCTACAAATTTGGCTACCCAAGAGAATTGGTCACCGATCAAGGAAGTTAGTTCACCTCTAACTTGATTGAAGACCTGCTCGTTCATCACAAGATCAAGCACAAAAATTCCACCCCTTATCATCCACAAGCAAATGGCAGGTGGAAGTTACTAATAGAGTGTTGGAAGAGATTTTGACTAAAGTGGTGAGCAGTAGCAAGAAGGATTGGGCAGATCGTTTGGTTGAGGCCACTTGGGCCTACAACACCACTTGGAAAACTACAATAGGTTTCACACTTTATGAGCTTGTCTACGGGAAGAAGACTTTGCTGTCCATAGAATTCGAGTACAACACATTGAGGGTGGCAACTCAACTAGACTTAGATCTCAGCCATGCACAACGGGAAAGATTACTATAGCTGAATGGATTAGATGAACAGAGAATGCAGGCCCTCCTCCACTCAGAAGTAGTTCAACTCCAAAGAAAGATATGGCATGACTGACACCTTAATGAAAAGCAATTCCAGCCGGGGGATTGGGTGCTGCTGTATGAATCAAGATACAAGGATTTCAAAGGGAAACTAAGGACAAGGTGGTTAGGACCATATACAATGGCGGGAGGAGGCCGCCCGATGCCATTCATCAGGTGCCATGTAGCAGCTGGGTGAATAGTGAAACCACCCATATCGGGCAAGTAAAGGTCAGCCTTTGGAGGTTGCCCGATATGAGTGTCAACCATTGGATCAAAGGGGTTGGGTCGCATGGTGATCGGAGTGATGATTTGATATGAGGTTTAATGGAGGGGCTGACGGGGTCTTTAATGCATAGAGGGATTAATTAATGAAGGATTATGGAGGTTTAATGACATTGGGCATGATTTCATTGGCGGGGTCGATTATTAATTAACCACTGATTGATTAATTGATTTCTTTTATTCGGCGGTGGGTCATGGTTATTAATTAGTCGTTGATCAAATTAATTAATCCCTTAATTATTCACTGATAGAGTTTATGTTTCAAACCTTCAGGGCAGGACATTAACATATGGGTTTTTAATAAATATACGCGAAAGGGGTATCTTTTGGGATTTAATAAATAAATTTAGGAGTTAATATGAAATGGAAGTGGAAAAACGAAGTGCGCTAAGTATAATGTGTGTTGAATTTTATTTGCTTTTCACATAAAACATTATAACTTAGGCTAAATGCACATTTGTGGGTTTTTGTGAAAAAAAGGGGTTTTACATGGGGGTGATTACTTTCCCTAGGCAAATGGTGCTTTTACCTTAGGAAAAGGGATTTTTTAGGGGAAAATGAATAAATTGAAGTGGGTGAATGTTTGTGAGGGGGCTTTTAGTACTTAGACCCTATAAGTTATTGGGCCGAGGGTCCGGTCCCTCCAGTAGTCAGAGAAATGCTCTGAGCCCCTTTAACTTAAGGTTTTAGGTACTTTTGACTTTGCTTATGGGAAATTAGTAAAATTAAGGGTAAAATGAATGGGGAAATTAATCATTTGACTTGTGTGTAAATGCTCAATTGTCATCCATACTTTAGCAACTTAATGATGAAAGTAAATGATATGATTTTAACTAATCAATCATCACAACTCTGCAACCATGCAACTACTTACCCATCTACTCATCCTACCATTTTTTCTACTCTTTATTAGGGTGTATTTAAGCTGGAAAACCCTTATCAAAACTTTTTCTTTTCTTTTACAATAGAAATCTATATAAGACTATCCTTATTACATCCAAGGGCTCAGATTAAACAGCTGAGCTCCTTTTATTTTCTCTACCTATCTACTTATCTACCAAGATTAAACAATTTGGTCAAATTTTATTCTCTATCTACAAACATGAAATTCAAAACATGGAACAACCAAGATTAAACTATTTGATTACCATGGATTGTGGCATGAACAACAAGCTGCACACAATCATTATTATGCATAAAAGTAAACAGTAGTGGCATTTGGACTTGCACACTTTCATGGTCTTTTTCTTTTTGGGGTTCATATTTTCATCTTTTTTTACCTTTTTCTTTATTATTTTTGTCCTTTGATTTTTCTTTTAGGACATACCCTCTTTACATTCTTTAATTTTTTTATTTTTTTTTATTGTTTGAATATGGAAAACATTTGTAGAAAGCAAAGGTTTGTACATATTACAGTTTTGATCTCAGCCATTCAAAAATTATGACACCTATTGGTATAGGAACATAATAGCGGCTCTACTTGGGATGGCATTTCCTGGTGAAATATCAAGAACTAGTAGATCAATGGCCTTATGAATTACTGTGATTTTACTACGCAACTTTCCGTTTTTACTTTTCTACTTTATTGATATTTATGACAGTGAAACTTTTGAAGCTTAGGGCCTTCTCTTCAGGCTTCAAATCCAAAATCTACCATCCAATCAACACTAAAATTTGTGAAGGATATGTTATGTACAAGTGATTAGTGAAATTAGTGACTGGGATCTATATAGTGCTTAAGCATTTGACCATTAACTGGTCCTCCTTCTACTTCTACACCATCCAATTCTTTGAGGAAATAAGCATTATTACCCCTGAAAGCATAAATGATGTAAGGGCCTTTCCATAGGAAGTTGAACTTCCCATGTTTACCTTTTTCCTCCCTTCTTGAGTCCCATTTAAAAACTTTATCTCCTAGATAGAAATCTTTTTTGCCTTGGTTCTTTTGTCAAAAGCTTTCTTGATTCTTTCCTGCACAATTTGGGATCTAATGTACACTTCTTCCCTGGTCTGCTGCAAGTGAGTTGTCTGGTTGATCCTCCTTTGAATGTCATTTGGCTCAACCTGTGCTTCTTGGAGAAATTTCATCACTAGTGTTCCCAAGGAAGATGGGAAAACAACCTCCATTCCATAGACTAGCTGATAAGGGTTGGTACCAATGGATTTCTTAGTGGTCAGCCTATCTGCCCACAAGGAATTTACTAGTTTCTTATTCTAGGTTTTCTTGTTATCTTCCAAATTTTTTTTGATGATATTCACTAAGCTTTTGTTGGAAGACTCTGCTAGTCCCTTTCCTTGGGGATAGTAGGTAGTGGAGTGACCAAGGGTTATATGATATTTGTTGCAGAAATCAATCATACTCTTTGATTTAAAGGTTGTTGCATTGTCTGTGATGATTTTGGTGGGACAACCGAATCTGGACAGAATGTTGGCCTCAAGGAAACCTATTATGACAGTATATGTAGCTTGTCTTGAGGGTATGACTTCTATCCACTTTGTAAAATAATCTGTGGCAGTCAAGATCCATTTATGTTGGGCAGAAGAAGGGGGATGAATTTCACCAATGAAGTCAAGACCCCATTGTTGAAATGGTGTTTCGATAGATATAGGTTTCAAAGGTAATGGCAATAGTTTTCTTTTCCCTTCAATAATCTGACATTTGTGGCATGAGGTTACCAATTTCTTTACATCAGAAAACGGAGTGGGCCAATAAAAACCAGCTCTTAAGATCTTATCAGTTGTTGTCTTCTAGTAAAGATTTCCCCCATAGTCACCTGCATGAAACTCCTGTAATATTTTGTCAGATTCTTCCTTTAACAAACAATTAAGAAGGATGCCTTCATGATTTTTCCAAAATAAGGCATTGTCAATTATGAAAAACTTCAAATATTTCATTTTTAAGAACCTACTTTTAGTTCTAGACAACTCACGAGGAGCTTGAAGATTTTGTAAAACGTATATAATGTTAGCATACCATGGTGAGTCTATAAAAGCTTGGTTGATCTGTGGAGTTGCCATCTCCTCTTCGTTATCCACTTCTACAATGAAATTTATGTCTAGGGCCTAATAGTTTGATTCAGACACGAGCTTGGCTAAATCTTGGCATTTAATCAATTTTTTAGGTTTAATTTCTAAATCATACTCTAATATGGTAGCTATCCATTTCCCTCTCTTTTCATCTGGTCCATCCTGTGTTAGAATGTCTTTAACTACAGCATTGGGAACATAAGCTACTATATGAGAGTACAAGATATAAACTCTAAAATATTTAATAGCTTTAACCAGAGAAAAAGCTTGTTTTTCCATTATATTATACTTTAAAGGTGCATCTCTGAGGGGTTTGCTAAAGAAGGCTATTGGATGTTCAAAACCATAATAATTTTTTCTACAGTAGGATGACAACAATTGTATGTTATGAGGCGAAAGAAAAAATGATGAAATCCCTATCAAACATTGGACTGATGAGAATTGGTGTTTGTGTTAAGGCTCGATTTATATCTTCAAAATACCTTTTAGCCTCTCGAGTCCATTTAATAGTCGAATCTTTCTTTAACCTATTGTTTAGTTGTCTAATTAGTTCAGCTAAATTAGAGATAAATCTTCTCAAAAAGTTTATTTTACCTAAAAATGCTTGTAGTTCTTTGATGTTCCTAGGATGTGGTATCTGCAAAATGGCTTCAATTCTTGTTGGGTCAATCTGGATACCATCTTTGGAGATTATGTGGCCTATTAATTTTCCCTCTTCCAACCCAAATAAAGATTTTTTAGGATTTAGAGAAATTCCATACTTCCTACACTTGGTGAAGACCCGATTGAGATGATCTAGGTGTTGTTGATCTGATTTAGAGAATATTGTGATATCATCTAGGTATATTACTAGGAAGTCATGGATTTCATTTTCCTGGTAATATACCTAGATGATATCACAGTATTCTCTAAATCAAATCAGCAACACCTAGATCATCTCAGGAAGGTCTTCACCAAGTGTAGGAAGTATGGAATTTCTCTGAATCCTAAAAAATCTTTATTTGGGTTGGAAGAGGGAAAATTACTAGGCCACATAATCTCCAAATATGGTATCTGGATTGACCCAACAAGAATTGAAGCCATTTTGCAGATACCACATCTTAGGAACATCAGTGAACTACAAGCATTTTTAGGTAAAATAAACTTTTTGAGAAGATTTATCTCTAATTTAGTTGAACTAATTAGATCACTAAACAACATGTTAAAGAAAGATTCGACTATTAAATGGACTCTAGAGGCTAAAAGGTCTTTTGAAGATATAAAGCAAGCCTTAACACAAACACCAGTTCTCATCAGTCCAATGTTTGATAGGGATTTCATCATTTTTTCTTTCACCTTAGAACATACAATTGTTGCAGTCCTACTACAGAAAAATGATCAGGGTTTTGAACATCCAATAGCCTTCTTTAGTAAATCCCTGATAGATGCACCTTTAGAGTATAATATAATGGAAAAACAAGCTTTTTCTCTAGTTAAAGCTATTAAAGATTTCAGAGTTTATATCTTGTACTCTCATATAGTAGCTTATGTTCCCAATGCTATAGTGAAAGACATTCTAACACAGGATGGACCAGATAGAAAGAGAGGGAAATGGATAGCTACCATATTAGAGTATGATTTAGAAATTAAACCTACAAAATTGATTAAAGGCCAAGGTTTAGCCAAGCTCATGGCTGAATCAAATTGTCAGGCCCTAGACATAAATTTCATTGCAGAATTGGATAATGAAGAGGAGATGGCGACTCCAAGATCAGCTAGGCCTTTATAGACTCACCATGGTATGCTGACATTATATACATTCTACAAAATCTTCAATCTCCTCCTGAGTTGTCTAGAACTAAAAGTAGGTTCTTAAAAATGAAATCTTTGAAGTTTTGCATAATTGACAATGCCTTATTTTGGAAAAATCATGACGACATCCTTCTTAATTGTTTTTTAAAGGAAGAATTTGACAAAATATTACAGGAGTTTCATGCAGGTGACTATGGGGGAAATCTTTACTGGAAGAAAACAGCTGATAAGATCTTAAGAGCTGGTTTTTATTGGCCCACTCTGTTTTCTGATGTAAAGAAATTTGTAACCTCATGCCACAAATGTCAGATTATTGAAGGGAAAAGAAAACTATTGCCATTACCTTTGAAACCTATATCTATCGAAACACCATTTCAACAATGGGGTCTTGACTTCATTAGTGAAATTCACCCCCCTTCTTCTGCCCAACATAAATGGATCTTGACTGCCACAGATTATTTTACAAAGTGGATAAAAGTCATACCCTCAAGACAAGCTACATATACTGTCATAATAGGTTTCCTTGAGGCCAACATTCTTTCCAGATTCGGTTGTCCCACCAAAATCATCACAGACAATGCAACAACCTTTAAATCAAAGAGTATGATTGATTTCTGCAACAAATATCATATAATCGTGGGTCACTCCACTACCTACTATCCCCAAGGAAAGGGACTAGCAGAGTCTTCCAACAAAATCTTAGTGAATATCATCAAAAAATTGTTGGAAGATAACAAGAAAACCTGGAATAAGAAACTAGTAAATGCCTTGTGGGCAGATAGGCTAACCACTAAGAAATCCATTGGTACCATCTCTTATCAGCTAGTCTATGGAATGGAGGTTTTTTTCCCATCTTCCTTGGGAACACTAGTAATGAAATTGCTCCAAGAAGCATAGGTTGAGCCAAATGACATTCAAAGGAGGATCAACCAGAAAATTCACTTGCAGAAAACCAGGGAAGAAGTGTACATTAGATCCCAAATTGTGCAGGAAAGAATCAAGAAAGCTTTTGACAAAAGAACCAAGGCAGAAGATTTTTATCTAGGAGATAAAGTTCTGAAATGGGACTCAAGAAGGGAGGAAAAAGATAAACATGGGAAGTTTGACTTTCTATGGAAAGTCCCTTACATCATTTATGCTTTCAAGGGTAATAATGCTTATTTCCTCAAACAATTGGATGGTGTAGAAGTAGAAGGAGGACCAGTTAATGGTCAAATGCTTAAGCACTGTATAGATCCCAGTCACTAATTTCACTAATCACTTCTACATAATATATCCTTCACAAATTTTAGCATTGATTGGATGGTAAATTTTGGAGTTGAAGCCCGAAGAGAAGGCCCTAAGCTTCAAAAGTTTCACTGTCATAAATATCAATAAAGCAGCAAAGTAAAAAGGAAAAGTTGCAGAGTAAAATCACAGTAATTTAGAAGGCCATTGATCTACTAGTTCTTGAAATTTCACCAAGAAATGCCATCCCCAATTGGAGCCACAATTATGTTCCTATACCAATAGGTGTCATAATTTTTGAATGGCTGAGATCAAAACTGTAATATGTACATACCTTTGCTTTCTACAAATGTTTTCCATATTCAAACAATCAAAATCAAAAAAATTAAAGAATGTAAAGAGGGTATGTCCTAAAAGAAAAATCAAAGGACAAAAAGAATAAAGAAAAAGGTAAAAAAAGATGAAAATATGAACCCCAAAAACAAACGGACCATGAAAGTGTGCAATTCCAAATGCCAATACTATTTACTTTTATGCATAATAATGATTGTGTGTAGCTTGTTATTCATGCCATAATCCATGGTAATAAAATAGTTTAATATTGGTTATTCCATGTTTTGAATTTCATGTTTGTAGATAGAGAATAAAATCTTACCAAACTGTTTAATCTTGGCAGATAAGTAGATAGGTATAGAAAATAGAAGGAGCTCAACTATTTAATCTGAGCCCTTGGATGTAATAAGGGTAGACTTAGATAGATTTCTATTGTAAAAGAAAAGAAAAAGTTTTGATAAGGGTTTGTCAACTTAAGTGCACCCTAATAAAGAGTAAAAAAGATGGTAGGATGAGTAGATGGGTAAGTAGTTGCATGGTTGCAGAATTGTGATGATTGATTAGTTAAAATCATATCATTTACTTTCATCATCAAGTTGCTAAAGTATGGATGACGATTGAGCATTTACGCACAAGTCATATGATTGATTTCCCCATTCATTTTACCCTTAATTTTACTAATTTCCCATAAGCAAAGTCAAAATTACCTAAAACCTTAAGTTAAAGGGGCTCAGAGAATTTCTCTGACTTCTGGAGGGACCGGACCCTCGGCCCAATAATTGATAGGTTCTAAGTACTGAAGTTTCCTCATAAACATTCACCCCCTCCATAATTCACTCATTTCCCCTAAAAAATCCCTTTTCCTAAGGTAAAAGCACCATTTACCTAGGGAAAGTAATCACCCCCAAGCAAACCCCTTTTCCACAAAAACCCACAAATGCACATTTAGCCTAAGTTATAATGTTTTATGTGAAAAGTAAATAAAATTCAACACACACTATACTTAGTGCACTTCACTTTCCGCCTTCATTTCATATTAACTTCTAACTTTATTTATTAAATCCCAAAAAAATATCCATATTTTAATATCCTGCTCCCAAGTTTGAAAAATAAACTTTATTAATAAATTGATTAATGGGTTAATTAAGTCAATCAGCGACTAATTAATAACCATGACCCACCATGGAATAAAATAAATTAATTAATCAATCAATGATTAATTAATAATCTGTCCCCACCAATGAAATCGATCCCGGCGTCATTAAACCTCAATAACCGCAATTAATTAATCCCTCCGCGCATTAAAACCCCTTCAGGCCCCTCTATTAAACTTCGTATCAAATCATCACCCCGATCATCATGCGATCTAACCCCTTCTGATCCAACAGTCGATGCTCATATCAGGTGGCCTCTGAAGGCTGACCTTTACCCACCCGATATGGGTGGTTTCACTATTCACCCCGTTGCTACGTGGCGCCCGATGAATGGCATCGGGCAGCCTCCCCCCAAAACCACTTTATCCCAAAAGCAGTGCGATATGATCCCGCTTACTGCCTCCCACTAAACGACAAAATGTCACTTCCCCCCGCTCAACGCCAAGTTTCCTTTTCCCAGTGTACCCACCAAAATCATTGACTTTACGAATAAAACTAAAAACTCATTGTTTTTTGTTTTCTCATGAAAAAAACCACTCAGACCTCCATGCAAGCACCAGAGTATGTGCAATCGTCAACCTACGTCCAACCGCCAACCTGTTGAAGCTGCTAAAACTCTAGACCACCTCTCAATCACTCGTGCTTCCTGCAAACAGTGCACAGTCGCCATCTTAGCCTGTCTCATAAAACAATAATAAATCCAAAAATAATTTATTATCATAGGTTATAAAATTGAAATAAAATAATTATTAATTTAAGAAATTAAATTAATAAATTATTATTCTAGAATGATTAATTAATTAATGGAGACAATTAGAAATTAGTATATTGTTGTAACAAGATATGACTCTCCCAAATGTGTCGTATCTTAGGCTCTATTTTAGGAGATTAGTTAGCTAGTTGGTTTGAATAGCATTTAATGTAAATGGACACTTGTTATTAGAGGTAGTTAGGACATGGAGCTTATAAATAACTCATTGCAAGAGTGTTTGGTAGTTCGGGTGTAAGCTCTTGCAAATCAATTATGTAATTATTTTTTTGATTAATAAAATTATGTGTCTGAGGACACTTCTACCATTACGCCATTACTCCGTTCAAAGTTGAAAACTAGGTATTTACCCAAATTTGCTGAGAAACCATGTTTTATTCCAAAACCTGGACTAAATTGCTTCCAATTACTAAGTAATTTAGTGAAATAGTTGCCCAGTGATTCCACAATACTTTGAAGTAAACCAGTTTTCCCCAATTTCACTGAAAACCCTTTGCCCCCGTCCTTGAATCCATAAGAACCAAGGATGGATGCCCCAATTGCATTAGATGTCATTCCCATTTATTCTCCTCACAGAAATTTAGACCATCTCCCATTGGCAGACAAAGATTTTTAGATTAAAGATACCTCTGTCCAAGAATCCCCTTTGAAACTATATTGCAGGTACAAAGATCAGTACCTGAACCATGCAGACTATATAGGGCTTTGGGAATCAAGTTTACTTGAGTACTAGTTCCCCAGAGTTCATATCTTCCCTGAGATTATCCATTACTTCCATATGAACTACTATCCCAGCCAAAGGGCAGTGATGACCCCTGATCATTATGTATTATTTACCATCACTGCTGAGTCCATAAATGAAATGCCGCAATTACGACCAAGCCAAATCCTAGACCCTCTTTTTGTTGGAGATTTGCTGAACAGATACCCTACACTCACCTCAATCAAACTTGCTCGGTTAAACCAGATCTTCATCAGGGAAGAACAATACATTCTAAAGGATTCTCCACCATACGTATATACCATATTCTCTGACCTTGGACGAGACATCATAGACATGATATCCAGTGTGTTAGCCTAGACTACAAGTGAATTTTTTGATGAAATCATTATAGCCTTTATGTCCATCTACTCTCATGGGCAACCCCCAACCATCATGTTTGACTATGCTAAGTTCATTGCTGATAAAATGCATGATCAATTCATGAGGTTGGATAATGAAAGAGTGTTCAAATATTTTTCAGTTTTATATCATCTTTTCTTGTATTATCAAGCTAACAAATTCCCAATCACACTCCACAACCTTGATACCAGAGGCAACCCTAGATCTGTGGTCTTCTTGACTTCATTAATCCACCCAAGTGACTCTCAATATTCTTATACTGATTTCATAGATCTCTTTGTACACCCAGTGGAAACTATGCTATTAGAAAGCCCTCCCCCCAGAGTCAGTACAGATATCAGGAGGGTCCTACAGTTTTCCAAACAATATAGAGTGGGGGATTTGTACTTATACCAAAACCATACTAAAATCAAAATATATGGATGTGAGCTGGCTCCCTACAAACTGCCCAGATACCTCCCTATGAGATTGTTTGCTCTGGAGTACTACAGGAAAATGATCAATTCAGATGAGGTGCACTTTGTGAAGGCCAAGAAGAAAGCTCAACTTAGGATAAAAGATCAGCTCGACCCATTTATATATAACAGTAGGGAAGCAGGAAAGGAAGCAAAGGAAATCCTCCAAAGGCTGAAACTGCAACAAAGTTTTATCTGGAGTCATGACCCTTTAGACTTCATTTGCAATAGGAGACAAAAGAAAAAATTATCTTCTTACATCCACCATAGAATTCCTGAAATTGAACAGTATGCAAATCAGCTAGAATGGGTGGAAAACACTTTCGTAAACAGAGATAGCACATAAGTTGTTGTCGATAATGTAATGATTGATTTAGAAAGAAGGCTTGATGAAGATTCATTTGTACAGGTTCCAAGAGAGTCCCAATCTCAAAGAGAATCACAGAGACACAGTGGGAAAACAACAGAAGAAGGACCCCAAGAGCAGCAACCATCAGAGCAGCCAGAGGAATCAGAACAGCTAGAAATTTCAGAAGAACTTGCTCAACCAGAAAATATCATGAGCAAGCCTCCTATTTTACAGACTCCACTAAATGAGGAGAGGAATCCTAAAAAATATAGAGAGGAGGCCACTCCTTCTAGTAGATATGTCAAGAAGCAAAGGTTTAATCCATTTTTAGAATAGGAGTTTACTAAAGAAACAATAGGAACTACAAGTGCAGAAAGAGCAGACAGCAGACATACCACTCCCTTAGGAGGTACACAAGAACCTTCCACCTCACAGGATCAAATGCTAGAAAGGAAATAGAGCATGGAAGTATCCTCCTTCAGGGCTCCTACTGGTCAGAGCCAAGACATCATAGAGAAATATAAATAAATAAAGGCTAGGAATGAGAGATTAAAGGCCCAAAGTTATGCACATTACCTAAAGATGGCTCCAACTAATCAGACAAGGCTGATGTCAGCCTTTGATGTGAAAGAAGGAAAAATGCAGATGACTTTTATGAAACCAACTACACAGCAGCCCAAGTCAATTGTAGATTATTTGAAAATAGACTTTGAAGTATTGGAAAAGGATATCCATGCTATTGAAAAAATAGAATTACATAAGCAAACTGGGGAAATGGTCTACTCCAATTTAACTATTAAGGCAATTGTAGCTCACCAACTTCAAAATTCACTGAATAATATATCAGTGCAATTCCAGTTAGAGAAGGCCTCTTCACAGGCAAAAGATACCAGAATAAAGTCCCTAGAGGACTTAGTTATAGAACTGGGCCATGATCCCAAAGATGTGAAAGTTGCATAAAAGCTTATTAAAAAGAAAAATGATGACATAGCTGCACTGAAAAAGCAGCTCAAGATTCCTCCCCTACATCATCCTCAGACAGCTGGAGCGTTGGAAACTCAGAAGGAGGAAGAGCTTATGGACTTAGTGCTTAAGTTGAATGAACAGTTAAAACAAACAAACAAAGAACTACATAATTTGATATAGTCTAAACAGAGTGAGTTGGCCACCACTCCTCAGACTGTAATTCCTACAATTTCTATAGCAATACCCTCCACATTGGCTGCTTCTTTAGCACCAAAAATTCCACCAGCTATTGCTCTGTCAGTTACAGGTACATCAACAAGCACAAGGACATCCACAAAAAAGACAATTGAATTGGTAAAATCCATGGAGGAGATGACCATCGAGGCTACTGAGCTCAAGAAACTTAGAGAACAAGTATCAAGTTTGGAAACTAATTGTAAACTTGCACAGATACAATAGAGAGAAGAAGCTCAAAAGAATCAAATAATGGGAGAAAGAATAAAATTCCTTGAAATGGACTTGACATTGCAACAACCACTTGGAGATATGAAGGAAATTCTTTGGGCCAACATCATTGATTCCATCAATGATGATTGACCATCTATTCAAGTTATCTATGAATAGAATGAACTAGTCAAATTGGCCACAGAAGCAATCCGCAAGACAATGGAAGAATTGGAAGATAAGCTTGAAGAAGCCAACCAATTGATAACATTCTTGAATAGTAGAAACATGTATCATCTTGATGAACTGGAAATAGAAGACAGAACAAGAACAATCATAGAAATCAAGAAGGTTCTCACCAAGAGAAACCTTATGCTAAATTTTGAGAAAAAATTCTAGAGTATCCAAGCAGACATTGATATACTTATGACAAAGTATGGTATTTTAAGAGAAAAAGGACTCCCTAGTCCTATGGTAATACATGACAAGCTCATGACTCAAGATGTTTATCTTGAAAGACTAAACAAGCTGGCCAGAAGCCAAGCTAGTACCTCAAGGGTAAAATCTTTGCCCACTGGGAAGGTATTATATGATAGTCTGGAAAATCTATTTTTCATAGAGCATGAGGCCAAGCACTTGTTTGTCAATAGGCCAAATTTTTCCAAGTATACAGAAGCTGACAAGATATATAGAAAGATGATAAGGATAAAATTACCTGACAGTGAATGGTGGATGAAACATACAGATTTAATATAAAGTACTGTAGTAAATCTACATGGTAAAACATGGCTGCCAGGTAAAACAGGTAAGACACAGTCAAAGTAGAATAGGTAAAGAGTATCAGTAAGTAGAAGACATAAATTGAATCCAGCATATAAGTATTAAGAAACTGAAAGAGCCAAATCTGAATTTCAACAAGCAACACAATCACAATAAAAGGGACAGCAAGAAGATAGTTCTCCATCTGTCTCTATCTTCGTGCTTGAAGATATTTTCGGTTTCCTAGAATAATTCTCATATTGTTATGAGATATTTTGTAACAATTTTTGTATAAATACTTCACAAATTGAAGTAATTAGTGTGGATTAAAATGCATTTTTGTAGACATTTTATATTGAGCCAAGGAGCTATTGTAGTCAAGAGATCACTGGTTTTGCTGGATATGAAATAAAGCTAAGGACATTTCACTAGATTCTTGTGCACAGTTGGAACAAATAAGTATTATCGCTTCATTTTTAAATATTGTTTTCTCTTCATGTTATAAATATTCATATGTGTCTCTTATAAAATCTGTAAAGTAAACAAGGAATGACATCTCAGAATTAGCTTAAATGCTCTCTGCTTTAACTGTTTACTTGTTATATGTTTTCTACTAAACTATCTTGGCCTAGGAATTCTTAATTGCTCCCTTACTTCCATAGTTTACCCCCCCCCCCCCCCTTTGGTCCATAGTAAAGGATTCTTCATTGCCCTTTGCCCTGGTTAGGACTACCCCATCCATTTGAACCTGCAGACTTTTTTTTCGCTGTGCTAGCTTGCCCTATGAACTCTTACCTTAATGATTGATCAGATCCAGTTAAGCCACGCTTGATTGACTCCATAGCCCAATGGCATGAATACTTACTATGCCCATCTGTTTTCTTAATTCCACCACCCAATCAAAACAAAACATCATGAGCACTAATAACTAGCCTGAAATCTACCCAAAACAAAGTTAAATTATAAAGAGAGAGCCCTCTCTGGACTTAGGTTGGCTAGAACCTAAGTCTAAAAGATTAGGTTTGTGGTTACCTTGGACTATTCCTTCTTTGATAACTTCTAGGGAAAACATCTGAGTGATAACAAGGTCAGAGATATCTTAACTATTACTCTATATGCAGCCTTGTGCATATATTCAGACTAACAATATATCAACATGATGATCAATCTAACTTAAGAATAGACTTGCAACACATTTAAATTTATGTGGGTCCATGAATCATAACCAAGTACAAACATCATACCAAGTAACCAATCTGACTTCTCATTTATATTAATCCAATAGAAATTTCATTAAATTATACATTCGGCCTCAGCCACAGACAATTGCATGAAATACGTAGTTTATATAACATTGCAGACGCGACAGACTTCAACTCTAGATCCCAGACTACTATTGTGGCCTTCAGGTCAGGTGCTCTAGTAGCTTGCATCCTCCTCACTGCTCGTCCTGTGACCAGAACTATTCAACCCCTCTCTCCTTTCGACTTCCTCCTTTTGTGTTCTCCTCTACTGTTTTCACTGTCAGTTCTACTTAACTGTCTCTTTCCTCGGCTCCTCCTGATTTCTGCTGACACCTTGTCATGACCAGGGAAAATTTTAAGAACCCCCCAAAATTTATATGTATAATAAATGGGTGAATGCCCATGATACATAGGAAAAATGGAAGGCGATTTTATCAATAATATAATATGTATATATAAAAAATTTGGCGAATCTCTCACCAAATTATATTATCTTGTAAAATCATGGCGAATCTTTCACCGAACTATAAAATCTTGTAAGATCTTAGTGAATACTTCACTGAATAATAAAAATTTGTAAGTTTTAGTGATTCTTTTACTAATTTATAAAACATTGTGAAGTCTTGATGAATTTTTGATAAAGTATAAAACCATATATATTTTTTTTGTTGTGGTTCCTTTTTCTATTTATATTTCCTGAAAATAAGTATATCTTTAACAAAAACTGCAGGTGGCCACAACCTGCCCGCAAGAAACCATGTCTGTTGGCCACCTGTCTGCATAGAACGCTATCCAAAATTTAAAAATAGTTTTCATTACCATCCAATCTACATTAGCAACTTTATCTACTAAAAAATTCATATTAAAACAATAAATGCTAACCGTCATATTAACCAAATTCTACTTAAAGACTTGTTTCATTCATTTGATGAGTCCAGCTGGGCTGAGGCTTTTGCACTAGAGCCCGGGATTTCGCTTCTCTTCATATCCTGAATGCTTTGTTCAATCCTGTTTACCGTAAGGTTGTTTCGGTATAGTTTCATTTGGACAGATTGGATTTCCCTTTGCGAATCCTTCACGCTTGGCTCAACTGGTCTGGCATCCTCTGGTTCCTCTCTGTCCTTATAGGTTTTCATTGCTCGGTCCACAATCATATAGGCTCTACAATCTCTACCTTATGTTTTCAATCATGGTACTATGATCCTCAAGTCTGACCATTGGTCGATACCTTACTGAACTATCATGTCTCTTGGAGGGTTGACTTGATCTCAAGGTAGGATGACATATGCATCAATTTTGGTGTTTATTAAATTTGTTTTTAGGGTATGCCATATGAAAAAAAATCAATATCTAGTGAAGAAAACCTCCTCATTGTATAAATAGGTCCATTAACCAATGAAACATATTAATTTTAGTCATACATGTTTACTAATGAATAACATAACTCTTTGTTGGAAGTGGATATAAGTGACTAGCCCACAAATGTTGCCTCACTTCTTTGTGTGAAAAATTAAATCTTCTTGTATTTTGGTTGTTGTTACTTTCCACTTTCTTTTTCACCAAAAATCCAAACATGTTGGCCTCTCACTTGCAAGGTTTTGATCATGGCTAGCCCTTGCTTTGCCATAAATGACAACACCTCAACAATCTCCCCCCTTTGTCATTGATGGCAACATGGCTGTCATAATGCTCCCCACATATTTGTGCTTCTCTTCTCTCTTTCTCTCCCTTTAACATCAATTACACAAGGGGTGCTCCCCTGTCATCTACTACCCCTGAGGTTGAACCTCCAATCCTTATTCATTTAAGTATTAGCCTGCATAGTGGAATGTTTTTGTAAAAAATTATTGCTTCACTTTGGAAAAAGTATTTTGGCTTTATATGAGTTTCTTAATAGTTGTGGGGTATTATCAAGATCACTTTCTCTACAACCTGTGGTAGAATGTATTTTAAACTTTGCTAAAGAAGAGAACCTGAGAAATTTTTAGATGATGCCTTTTGTTGTTCTTTAATATTGTCAGTTGATCCTTTAGATAGAATGGATGAAACCTCTTTAGTTCTTCAAGGAAAAAAACTCTCTGCAATATTTAAAAGCTCCTCATAACTCAAATTTTCACATTTTCTTTTCATAAATGCTTTGCAATAAGTAGAACTATTTCTCAAGCATTATATTATCTTCCATGCCATGTTGTGACGTTTCTTCTCTGTGTTGCATCCATCCCTACGATTGTCATTCATAAGATAAAGTGTCAAAAATAGAGACCAACTGTAAATTTACCTGTGACATTTTGTTTTGCCATTCATTTAGGTTGAAGCTTTAGTGGTGAGAAAATTATAGCGTTGCTTTTGTTTTATGAATTTATTTAGTCTTTTTTATCCCTCAATAATGTCTCATCGAAAACAAGGCTTGTGAAATTATCATTAAGAATAAGGTTTTCCTGGATTTCTGTTTCCTAAGAATCTTTTGTGTCATTTTTGATGAGCTAATTATTTGTCTAGTCCACAAGAATGTACAAGTTCACATATTTTATCACATTTCGAGGTTTATGAGAGTGTAAGAATCAAATGCATATAGGTGATTGTTTATTACATAATCCACTGGTGATTCTAGTAGAAGACTTTGAATCTCATCAATTACATACTAAACTAATTTAGAGAGCTGGTTGTATGTAATGAATTTGTGCCTTATTAAAGTCTAAAACAGACCATAGATTTTCTCTAGAAGCTTTCCTCTTTCATTTTCATCTGAAAAAGATCAACCCTATATTAAATCATCTTCCAGTGTGCATTGAATATTACTAACTTCATTTTGGATATTACAAGACAGTTCAAAGTGTTTAGCCTCTGTTCCAACCTATACATTAGGAGCCTCCAAAAGTTTTAAATCTTCTTCATCCATTCTCCATATGGGATTAGAATAATTATATACACGTTCTACAAAGTTTTCCAAGCAACCATCTTGAGCATTTACATTAATGGTACAGTAAGAGACTTTACTAAAAGAAACTTGTTGTCCAAGCATATGTTCTTCCACTTTTCACCATGCAAAGAACTTAGCAACAATTTGATAGCAATTGGAGCATAAATAGTACTAATATTTTCAATCATGATATTATGAGCTTCTTCCATATTTTTTCTTTCCATGCTACCCATCATTGAGCATATTCTAGTTTACTGCAATGGGCACAAGACTTCCAATGAACATGTCATTGTGCAACTTCAGAGCCTTGATCATATTTCCATCCTTGCAGTATCCATAAATCGTTATATTGCATGAAATAACATCTAGGATTAGACCCCTATTCCACATTTCATCAAACTAATCCTATGATCTCTTTGCCTTGGCAATTTTGCACAACCCATGAATTAACATATTATTTGTTGAGATAGTAGGAAAATTACCCTTTTCTGCAATCTCATTCTTGAAGAAAAAATCTTCAATAATGTTTCCTTTCTTGCTATGTCCATTCATCAAAGGGTTGTAAGTGAAATCTAAAACACTCAAGCTTGTATTCTTCATTTCTTGCATCAACTGCTCGACTTTATCCAATTTCCCATTGTAAGTCGCATCATTATAAGTCAATCCACTTGCAATCTACTCCAACTAAGTAGTTTGTTCCTACAACCTACCCTTTTGAAGCCACAAATAACTTTATTTCCCTTGTGGTTGAACTTGAGGATCATAGCAGCATGATTGAAAACCTAAGGCAGAGATTGTAGAGCCTATATGATTGTGCAAAAAACCATGCCCACCTTCAGTTTCCCATCTGTTGTCTCCATATCAGTTTCTACATCACCCAATTGTGAAGCAATCAGACCAGAGTGTGTCCAAGAAACAGGAGTTGCCCAGTAGTACCATCTCCACCATACAGGTATTTTCTGTTTTCAAAAATCAACGAGAGAATTTACCTTGTTAGGATCACCCAATAGGGGGATTGCCAACTGCAGTCAACATTGCAATTCAAGTCATTGCCGGAAGAAAAAATTGATGAATGGATCAGGAGTTGAGAATATGGCCTTACAGGTCGAGGTATAATGAAACCACAGAAGAGATTCCATGCGGAATAAAAGGCTAATGAAATGATTGCAGCAATATGGTAACTTGGAGTCAAGGCTACTATCATCATTCCATAATATGTATAGTATAGAAAAGTGAAGAACATAATGAAGAGGAACCATAAGAACTTGGGAGCTATTCACTCGAATGAAATCATAGAATAGACCAAGATGGCATAGACTACGGATTGTATCAAAACATAGGGCACCGCAATTGCCACCGGTACAGATAATAAGGATGGTCATTCGATGAAATTGATTTTCATAAAACAAAACTATAATTGACTAGCTATTCACATTTAGATTACCTGTCCAAGGGCATAAGGAAGTGTTGAATACATTCCAATAGTTTTTTCTCTGTAAAAGACAGTTTGCTCAACCTCGATAATTGGCTAGACACTCAATGAATTGCTAACACCCAGAAAAAGTACAACACAATACATCGATCCCATAATATTCATTAGATCTTGTTGTTTTCCTCTGTAAAAGGACACTGAAGAATACTTAGACAACATTGAGCAGTTGAAGCAAAAGACGTTAAGAGAAATGCAATTTACTCTGCTTACAGAGAACAACAAAATAGTTTTCAAGGGAAGAAATAAAGACTACAAGTTCACTTGGAAGACATACGTCAGACTGATTTCTAAATATGCTAAGTGACTTTGTTGACTCAAATATGTAATAGACAATAAAATAATCAATGATAGAGAAAACAAAATGTCAAATTGAGGACGGACCAGTTTTGCAAATAAGTCTATTATGCCTGTCAAGAGAGTGTCCAACCTCTTTGTTCCAAGGTCCCAAAAGATGGTTCCAAATAGTAGGACAACCACTGTAGTGAAGAAAAACTGCAAAACATTATAGTCTAGATGCCTCCAATATGACCAATGTTGCTTCCAAAGGCATGCTAGGCACTGAACTTTGAAGGATTGCGCATACTATGTTGGAAAATTCAAATCCTGCAAGCCCGGAGCAGGTGTGCTTAGGTCTTTAATAAGAGCTTGATTCCATCTGAGAGCAGAACAACACATCAATCAAAAAAGGTTTTAAAAAATTGCAGTCTATTCTTCGGGGCTACAAGTGACAAAAAAATAGAAAAATCAGATATGTGCAATGAAAAAGATCTTACTCAAACAAGTTCCTATAATTACGTCTAGACATACACATAAAGTGTTGATTTTATGTAGATTTCAACAAAGTCCACACCAAGCCTTTCCTCAACAACTATGAAACTCACTTATAGTGCCCATGTCATTGGATTGTATCCTTCTATAATCTGTGGTATTTCTGGAACAGCCTAACCAACCAAACAAGAATCAGACAAGATCATTGTTTTCTACCACGGATTGATAATGGTAAGCACTACCATTTACTAAATAGCTTATAAAATACAATAAAAAAAAATTACCCTTACCTCAAAATACTCAATGAGTTTATGAGAATGACGACCCAAAGGACCTGTATATATGATTTGGCCACCCCTTTTTAGGAGCAAGAGTTGCAGTGCAAGAAACCAATAAAACTGAATATTTAGCAATTATTGGTTCTATGGAACATTACTTTATTCTAGCCCTTTTCACCCCTTTCCTTTTGTTAAGCCAAGCAAAGAAACATAAAAAAATGCCATTGGTTTCACATTGCATAGATTGATCATGAAAGTCTTTCAATTGATCTCATCAAAAGCTTCAAAGATATCAATGTTGGGTTGGTGGATGGTACAAACAATTTTTCGACCTGTATTGACTGTGTTGCGAATAGTACGCATAACTATTGTTGTAGCACGGGCATCTAGTCTAGAAGTTGGCTCATCCATGAAGATTATAGAAGGATTGGCAACTAGTTCTATTGTTATGGCTTCTCTTACTTTTCTCTGTAGAAATACCTATCACTCCGGCAGCCCTACAACAACATCTCTCAAAGGAGTGAGCTCCACAAGCTCCATGACTTCTTCAACAAAAATCTACAGTTTACTGTAACAGCAAAAATCTGTGAGCATAAGTTGTTTGCATGATCTCATTAACAAGGGCATATTTCACTCGAGTACTACGTGCAAAGGGGAAATATACACCAACCATTCTAGTTTTCTCATCATCCTCACAAGGAAGATAGAGCCATGCATAATACGTGAGTGATTCAAAGACTATGACATTTGGAGAGTGGATGTCATTTTGTTCACAGTTCCTGAAATGCAAGCAAGTGTTTCTTGCTTCTTGGGAATCCAGATATGCTTGTGGATTTCAGGTCAACCTTGAAAAATCAAATATTTAGGCTTTCAACATGTCTGAGAATGAGGCATCTAATACTACTATCACCTATAAAGAAGAGGAGGTAAAAATGGTGACATCCTACCCTTACACTAGACTAGTATCCTTTAGCCCATCCTTCAGTGTAATCCCAACAACAAAATCAAGGTGGAGTAGAGGATACGAAGGATCAGAAACACTACAGAAAAAATGTTTCCAGGCCAACTTCCAAGATAGGTCATGTATCCAAGACCCACCTCTTGATGTTTAGGCTCTCAAACCACCAAAAAGCCTCCTCCCTAAAATTTTGTTCCAAGCCCTAGTTTTTTTCTCTAGCCTCAAAAGGACCAAATTTAAGGAGATAAATTTATCTTGGAAGTTGACCTAGAAACATTGGATGGGCAGTTGACAATGGATGGGTGGAGAGTTGTGAGTCTGGTCACATTGCCCTTCCCAGATCACACATTATTGAGTAACCTGAGGCCTTGGGTCGCTTACAAAACTTCAGGATTGCATGCTTAGGCATGGTTAAGGGAGTGGCTTCAAGAATGACAACACATAGTTTCCTTAGATATCAGCCTAAGGTACAGGACTCTCAAGGTATGTATAGTGCTTGGACATATAAGATTAGCTACGTGCCTTGTTTCCTACATTGGTTTAACTATCTGGTATTTTAGTGACTAGTCTGTGCATCATTTTGTAATCCCCGGGAGTCATAACAAGGGATTTACTCTCATGTTGTGAGCTGCTTAACACTCTACCACATTAAACAGTATCTGGTAATCTTCTCAACCATTTGGTTGTATGCCACCCCATTGTATGGATAAGTACTAACAGGATAGAACCTTTGTAGGCAACCTTGGTATGCACCCTACTGTCTAAAATGGTACCTATCATCCAACAATACAATACCCTTAGATGACATATCATCACAGTAAATAAATTGATTGCTTTCAACCTGGATGGTACATGTGAGATCATTGGTTCACTGCCATGTTTTACCACAGAAGCATAAGGTAGAATTACAATATGTAGTCAACAATGTCATAGTCTATTATTAGACTCATCGGAAGCTAATTCATGTGATGCTACTGGTGATTCTCACTAGGAATCATTGGTTACCCCATGAATTACAAGTACAGGTTGCATGGATAGTGGTATCTTAGAGGTATTGAAATAAGGCTAAGCACCATTATGCCACTTAACATCAGTGTATTATATCCAGCATTATTGGTAAAAGGCATTTGAGTCCTTAATTCAAGCCTAATGTAACAATAATGTGGCTTACGATTGACCTCACTATCTCATGCACAAAGATCACAAACCTACTATTTTTGATGCACTTATCCCTAATTGTTTCATAATTTAACACGCCTTATCAGTGGTTGCGTAGCTGGTATGAATAGACTAAATCTAGCATGGATACTACTAGTCAAACAACTATATTTGGTGCATGTACTAGATGATTTACTGTGAGGTAAATATAGCCATAAGACCTCTGATATAATAAAGGATTTTTCTATCAATATGCTCACAAAATGTTTTCTGTGTTGGTAATTTTTTTTTAAAAGGGACTCGTTATGTATATCTAGAATATAATACAATAGGATCTTCATGTCAATTGAGATTAGATATTTAGATAAAGTAACCATTGAATGTGAGGAAGTCAATCCAATTATTATGATGAAAACCAGCTCACAAGATTTGCAAGATAATAAATTAAAATGAATATTATTAGTGTTTTGTTTGTTCAGATTGCATTGACTCACTTAGATGGAAGACTTATTGTAATGAAATCAAATCGACCACATTTGCAAAATCAGAAAAATAAATCAGTTCCTTCTCTCTTAAATGGCAGATTGTAAACCAAATTAGGTGGTATTCATTGTTATTGAATGGATGGGAAATAATTACATCTAGGCCTTAATCTCAATCCATTTAAAATTCCTTCCCTTGATAGTGTACTGTCTGTAATCTCTTATTCTGGTTGATGAGTTGTAACAAGCTCAACGCTGATATATCACAAAATTACTACCTCGTTACATCAGCCATATGCTTCTGTGTGCTCAAAATCATTGCTAGCGATGTCTGTTTTTTTACCCATTTAATGCCAGTGTATATTTGCTAGAATATACACATCAAGATGGTGTTAAGATAGTGTTGTGTGTTAAATGGATTACTCATCACATCATGGTGTCAAGATATATAATTAAGTGTTGTGTGTTGAAAGTATTATTCATTTAAAAATAAAAATAAAAAAATTAGGGGTTGTTATAGATTCCATGGAAAGCACATTATAGTGATGAGTTGTTCTAAGATGAGTATGAGGTATGGAAATACAACCCTATAAAGAGACCAGCAAAATTTTTCTAAAGTCGGAAGTTTGATGTAAGATATATTCTACCAATTTTCTTACAATCTCGTTTGGGATCAATGGTTTTCTTTGGCAACATTCTTATAGACCTCAGCTAGAAGAAATGACTACTTAAATTCTTCGTTGAAAATCCTTGTATCAAAGTTGTGATCCACTCCTCAATCAGATCACAGGAATGTATCAAGGAGGATAATTATGATGGCTATTGAAGGAGCCACGTCACCTACAATTTCAATGATGAAACTCACAATATGATCTTCAATCATACAAAAATATTGATACGCCTTCTGATCTAGGAAATTCATCTTGATATTTCAAATGACAGCATCATAATTTGGGTTATGGCTCAAAGAAATATAAGGTCAATGCTGAAATTTGAAGTGTGAGATAAAAAACCTATGTTTTTCCTTGAAAATATTGCATTGTGTTCAAAAGCAGGATGTTGAAAAGATCATGAAAGTATCATGCCATTTGTTGTCATGAATATTACATTATTAAGTAAAGGACCTGGAAGATGCAGTGCATTTGGTTATTGTTGGTGTCAAGGGCATTTAAAGGATGGAACCTATTTTTGTTCAATCTTGAAAGTTAAGAATTTGAAATAAGGACAAAGATCATTGTCAAAGCACATTGTGATGGAGCAAGTTCACTGTTTGAGATAACAAGCTTATAATGAAGAAAAAGGTTGAGTCCTCTTTCAAGTTTGGAGACAAAAGTACTCTCAAGAAAGATGAGTCATTTTCAAAACTAAATTATTACTAACTGATATGATAAAGGATGAGATAATTGGATTGAAAAGGCCAAAATCAATGTCCAACTAAAAATACAGAGTTGCAGGAATATCCTTACTAGTACTACTAAAGCAGTAACCAAGTATGCTATGGGTCTATAATATTTATATCTTGATGAAGACATCCCATTGGAAGATCCATGAACTTGACTCATTCGCTTAGTCTGATATCAAGATGAAATATCCTTTGATTGTTTTCTGAGGCATTATGACTCTGATTTTTTGGGCATTTGGTTATGAAAAGGAAAATTAGCACATTACAAAGTCTGATTGGACTTGCAAGGGGTGTCAAATGTAACTAGGATTTATCCTAGAAGGCTAGAAGTCTTGAATGTAAAAATCCTAGGGTTTGTAGATATAACCCTAGATCTAGATTAACGTTTTCGTTGAAAGAATAAACCCTAGCCTATGCAAGGAAGGAATGGCACCATGTTGATGATGAGGACAAGGATGATAAAATTGCAAGATGGATGCAAGAAGGCTAAGATCAAGAGGGAGCTAATATTTCCTATGATCCTCAAAAGATAAGTAACTTATATCTCTCTTCCTTGATTATTGTTGTTAGCTAGCCTCTTGTCTTTGCTTCTCTTTGTTGGGTTATAATCGTTCTTTTGTGACCTCCTAGTGAGGATTGCAAGTACATAGCAAAGGTTTCCAAGGCTCTCGCAACATATGGAAGAAGTGGAAGAACAAAGTAAAGCTTGTGACAAGAGGATATTCCTATAATTGGTGATGTGTTTATAGATATTATACTAGATGTGTTCTTGAGCTTAGAGGGAGGAGGAAAATACACAAATATGAAGTATAACTTGATCGTGTCGAAGGGAAGTCAGTGGAGATTTCCAAATAGATCTAAAAGATCTAGCATGTAGTAGATGGAAATGTTACTTCAAAATCTAGTAGGCTTTGGAGAGAGACATCCTACAAGACTAAAAGCTAGACTACGTTCTAACAATGAAGTGGATGCCTAATGTCACCTCAGCCAAAACCCCTGCTCTTTACGAACGTTCACTAATGGGAGGAGTCTCAGTACGAGGGAGATCACTTAAAATGGATATGCTAGGTATAAGGTACAAGGTGATCAAGCTACAACTCATTCAAGAGGGACACTCAATAATATTTCAAAGCTTCAAGGAAGCAAAAAACTCTATAAGAAAAGCCTTAGAAATCAAGGTTCAAGACCTAGGGTTTTGTTTTTTTTCAATGGTGATAGGTGTTCACAAGGTCAATAACAAAGAGAAAGGGTTCCTTGCAAAGATAATAAGTCATTCCAAGGCTCATGAAACCCTTAGCAAAGTACTCAAGTTGAGGGAGAAGGAACTAGTGTTTCCTTCCTAGGGAAAATTTGAGTGGATATCCACCAAAATGATAGGTCATGTATCCAAGGCCCGCCTCTTGATGTTCAGGCTCTCAAACTACCAAAAATCCTCCTCCCTAAAATTTTAATCCAAGCCCTAGTTTTTTTCTCTAGCCTCAAAAGGACCAAATTTAGGGAGATAAATTTATATTGGAAGTTGACTTGGAAACATTAGATGGGCTAAGATATTTGGGCTTAGATGGCATAAACATTAAACTTTGTAACCTCATAAAACACAGGAAGGGAAAAGCAGAGTCGGAATATGTAATAGATATTGCCATCTCATATCAATAGTAGCCTGGAAGAGAGGAAAATTTCAGCGTTAAATGTGAAGAATATCAATAGATCAAATTGTTTTAGACAAATTTCAAAGCCTAAGCTAATTGAGAAATTGAAGTTCCACTCTTCATTATCTAAGGAACTTGGGTCTGGGTTTTGTGGTAAATGTTGAAAAATGTGCAACAAGAAATGCTTGTTGAGATTGCAACAAGATGATGGAGCTTAGTGAAAAGAGTCGCCTTCACTAAGTGGGCCCGCAGGCTATTTTTTGGCGCAAGTCTATTTTTAGACTATGTCTATTTTTAGACATATGGATCATGTCTATGGATTGCAGGTTGCTGTTTATGGATGATTGATCAAGTTGGAAAAAATAGATGGACTTCTATTTTAGACCACAGCGGAGTGACTGCTCAGTCTAAATATAGAACAGTCAAATATTATTAGCTCATAATAATATTTAGACTATAAACTTTGTCTTATTCTCTTGGAGCACTTCAGGATGAGCTACGGATGTGGTACATGCAGATCCCAGAAGGAAATACGTGGTTACCTATGGGATGACTAATATTTGCATGCAGGACTTCAGTTAGAACTCAAGTAAGTTGAGTTTAGTGGACTGGAGGTGCAGTTGATGGAGTTGTGTTCAGTTTAGCTTTGTTAAACTAGTTGTATTTAGTCTAACTGGAAAATAGACTAGAGATGAGTTGGGTGAATTAGTTATTAATAATTCACAAGTTATTAACTCATAATACAACTAATGAATACATCAGTTAACTCAGTTGCATGTTCAGTTCAACAGGGACAGGTGTTAGAGAATCAGATTGCTATCAGTTGTGACTATAGTTGTGCACCAGATCTTGCACAATCAAGGGATTGAGTATGCCAATGAGTTTCCCCACATTGTAGCTTGTTCTCACGTGATTTAGCCAAGGAAAGACGTGGCTGCCTTGGAATTATCACCGGTTCTTGTGCAGGTATTGAGCAGCGGAGGCAGGCAAGCAGCAGAGGAGATTTGAGCCAGTGATTGATTCAGATCTGAGCTTTATTGTGTGTAACAGAGGTGGAGATACTTGTGAGAAGTATTATGCTATGTAATGTTACATGAATCAATCATTAATATACAGATAGTTGGGGTTTTTAGCGAGATTCTTTCCCCGAGATACATACTGTGTTAATGTGTGAATGCTCTTGATGTTTTATTGTTATTGATGCTGCTATATTGATGATCAACGTAGAGGAGCTGATGTATTGTGTATGTTTTCCGCAATAGTACATGATCAGGATAATCTCCATTGAATATGTGTTAAATTATTCAAAATTTCTAGACTTCTCGCTTCACCTGGTAGATCCACCTAGAACCTACCACTGTCTTATCCTCTGGCTTTGCGATAAATTCCCAAGCATTGTTCCTATTAATGGAGTCATACTGCTCAACCATGGGACCAAACCATACTGGTTTCTCCAGTGTTACCTCGAACGAGGACATTTTAGTATCTACACTCTCACTCATTAGAGCCATGTATCTGATGTACTGATCTGTTGACCTCCTATGCATGTGCTATGATGTGGGTGCTCCCATATTCCATCTAGCATCAATCATCAATCTGTCAACTTCTCTAGTGCACTTCCTTTCATCTCTAGACTTCTCTTCATGAGTGGTTGCTTCCACTCTTTACTCCTCTTCATTTGGTTTCTCCACATCATCCTGAGGTTATTTCGTTGGAGCTAAAAGCTCCTCATTTGCAAGTAAGTAAAGCTCCCTCTCAAGGGAACATCACATGGCCTTCTCTTCATCAAAATTCCCATCTCTATAAACCATTGTCATCTTGTGAGATGGTAGTTACACTCGATAGTTGTGAGGTGTATCAATGTATCCCAAAAATATGCCCAACTCAGTTGTCGGTTCTAGATTTTTCCCTACTTCCTTGGTAACATGACAATAAAATGATGAACCAAATATCCTGAAGGGTAACACATATGGTTTCTTCCTTGAAAAGGCTTCTTCTTTTGTATTTAGCCCAAGAATCTGACAAGGACTCCTATTCTACACATATACAACTATGTTGCATGCTTCAACCCACAAATGCAATGATATGCCTTGATCATGTAACATCGCTTGTGCAGCTCCCACAATACTTCTAATCTTATTTTAATCCACCCCATTCTACTTTGGGTTATGGGGTGTTATTAAATCTTGTCGAATTCCTTCTAATGCACAAAATTTCTTGAATTCATTTGACACATATTCTCCATCGTTATCACTCCTGAGAGCCTTCACTTTCTTGCTAGTGTCTTTATCAACAAGTGCTTCTACTGTATTGTATGCCCTGATGTTTCATCCTGAAACTCATTCCAAAAGCCAAGATAGACTCTGTTTTTTCCGATGCTTGAAGCATGAGGTGAATTTTTTTTTATTATATGGGATGGTCATGTCATATTTGATGCGGCTTCCCTACCTTTCCCCTATAATCACTCCATGTAGATGACCGCATTATGGAGGATTGGTAGTTTTCTTGGCTGAGGTCTGAATGCTCTTTAGACACCTCCTACCTCCTGGGTTTTTCAGGCCGATACCCACTTCCTGGGACCAGAAACCTTTCCCGGTATACACTTCTACTTTTTGGGTCAGTCTCTACAAAGGATTGAGATTCAAATCTTATGGGTTTCAGGGATAATGGTACTTTAGGGGATGATGTCAAACCCTGTGAGACAATAGAAGCCGCCATTTTTTGAAATACCTTTCATTTTGTCCCAGGCTTCCTCACGTAAATGTCACTCACCCTTAATTCTTAAAGACAACTGGCTTTTTTGGAATTTTCTTTCCTCTTGGAAAGGGAGCTTCTTATTCTCGAGGTTTCGTTTTGTCAGTCCTTATGTCAGGCAAGGCCTCGTTTTCCCTCTTTGCGTCATTATTTCTCTGGGTAATATGTTCAGTGGGGGTCAGGTCACATTTACTGCCTGATTTATAGCCTGATCCTGAAAATACACTTTAGGACTCCTCAGTACACCTGTTAAGATAGGGGGTGGACTTTTGAGGTATGGACTTTGCGTCAGATGCATCGGTCATGGAGGCCATGATCTGCGCAACTATTCAGGCCAAAACTTGGCAGGGTGTCCCCATGTTGTCAAATGACTGGCAATCCACGCTGGTTGACATGATTGTCCGACCTTCATTGCCAACTGATGACATGGATGACGATGACCTACCAAAGGCGCGAACAACTCAGGAAGGCAACCAAAATGATTACCAACAGAGGGAATATGTAGATTGTGAGCCTTCGAACCATTATAAAAAGAACCTGAAACCCGTCAAAACCATCCCTCTGCCAGTGGTGATTAAGCTAAACAATATTTACTTGACTCACCACATTGCAAGTTTACAGGAATATGCTCTGGCTGGCCGATGGAACTTTCCAGAGATGGATGATGCCAAGATGCGAAAGTGGCTTGAGTTTCAATGGAAACCTCTGATCAGCTATACTCCCGTTGTAGCTAAATTGATGAAAG
>APFE031048012.1:108568-153145 GCA_000404065.3 Pinus taeda | reverse complement strand
AACAAGAAAAACAGACAGTCACATCAAAGAACACCAGATATAAGGTGGAAACCCAATGTGGGTGAAACCCACCTGCTGCAATATGTCTCTATCTTCTTTCAAATTAGAAACTCCTTTTACAATGGTCTTGTACTGGTGCAGTCCTTTACCAGTACGCAGGCTGCAACCTGGAGAGAGCTACAACTCTCTCTCGTTTTCCAGTCTCTCCTGGAAGGGAGCTACAACCCCCTACTTCTTTTCTTTTAAGGACCATGTTTCATAAATTTTCAAACTGGATCCAAGAAGATCAAATCATCAAGTACATGCAAATCACCCAAACTCCTTATACAATCAACCAAGAGTCACCCAATTTCTCAGAATGCTGTAAACAGAAAGATAATACCAGAAATATAAACCCAAAACTCTGCAGCAATAGATAAAAGATAATCAATAATTGTTTTAATATAGATCCACAGTTTTTCTTTATCTGGACCGCGTGACTCCACACCCAGCCTTATGTTATCCTGCGTATCCACGCAAAGCACCTTCTGCTATACTGCGTATCTCCGCACTTCGCCTTCTGTCTTACTGTGTACTTCTACTGTGCCAGCGCACCTTCTGCTTCTATCGCGCCGCGTACTTCTATGTATCTCTGCAGCTTCTCCTTGTATCGCGCCGCGTACCTCTGACCTTGCTCCACACAGATTCTTCTGCTTCGTCGCGTGCCTCCGCAGTGTACCCTCTGTTGCACCGCGTACTTTTACTGTATCACCGCACTGTGCCTTCGATCGTGCTGCGAGCCCCCGCACTATTCCTTTCTTTAGACCCTGTACCACCGCACTGCACCTTTAACCGAACTGCGAGCCTCCGCATATGCACTATGAATTACCTGCAGACCTTTGATTTGAACTGAACAAACAGCCCACCAATGTACCACTGACAGTCAGATGCACAGATCTAATCATGCGCCCGAGAGATCACGACTTCATAGATTCACCTTCAAATTTACTTTGATTTAGATCAAGCATTTTACATTGACAACCCAATATTTCAGATCTTAAGATATTCAATTGAAAAGATGCCTTAGCCAAGTGATCTCCTTCCCTATTTATAGTCAAGCCCTTATTCACACCATGGGAAAAAACCATCAATAACCAATACAAGGGATCCAAACTGGGGCTAAAATAGATCCTATACCACGGGCCAAAACCATAGCATCAGAAATGGCGGGCTAAATACCACGGGCCAAACATAAGAAACCCCACGTGAGCACGCTTCTCTGCCTTGGAGTGAGTGAACTGGGGTTCTGCACCTTCTGAACGGGTAACCTGTGGGTATGACCGCACCTCCTGGATGGCGAACCTACGGGTCTGCACCTTTTGAACCATTCACCTATGAGCCTCTTAATTTCCATCATTTTGAAAGCCTGAACAGACCATTGCCACTTGAGTGAGTTGCCATCAAGTACAACACCTGTATCATAGAGCCATACCAAAATCATAATGCCAACATATAATATGTCCTAAAGAAATATCGCATCGGTTGCATATCACAAGTTTTGAAGAAAAGTTACGATGGTAAATTGCAATTGCGATAAGACTTGTGGACCCGACAGACCGCCGATTGTGATGGAGGTATCGACCCGACGGATCTATTAACGACTGTTTAATATTATATCGCGTCCATTTCATTGGCAGTATGAATATCGGCCATGTTACATCGGTGATGTTAAGAGTTGCGATTGTGAGACCTCCGAAAGTTGTGATTGCGATTGATGACGTGGATGTGGGACCTCATTGGGTACAGTCTCTCCTATGAAATCTTCCATAAATAATGAGTCTATTGTATGAATATTAAAGAAGGGCCTCTCTGATATAATTTTAATATGCAACATCTATTATAATTCGGCCTCTCTTCCAAATGAACGTGTCTTTTGAGTATTGTTGAACTTGAAGAGATAGAGGAAGCCGAAGATTGGGAAGCCAAAGTTCGAATGAGCGCAAAGGAAAGTCGAAGATCAAGTGAGCGAAGAAGGAAACCGAAAGGTCGAGTGATCGTAGAGGAAGCTGAAGATCAAGCGAGTGAAGAAGGAAGCCAAAAGGTTGAGTGAGCGCAGAGGAAGTCGAAGATCAAGCGAGTAAAGAAGGTTGAGTGAGTGCAGAGGAAGCCGAAGATCAAGCGATTGAAGAAGGAAGACGAAGGGTCCAGCGGAAGAAGAAGGAAACCGAATGTCAAACATTCTGTTGATTGGGTTATTTATTGAAAATATTTTTAGATAACAATTCAAAAGGACGCTCTACAGATCTAAGAATATTATCTGAGTATGAACAAGGTAGGGTTGTTTTTTTTAATTGAACGCACAATATGAAATTGCGATAGTCACTCCTCTGAAGAAGTCATTCTCGAAGCAGTTACTCCTGAAGCCTCACTCCTGAAGCAGTTACTATGACAGTAAGAACAAAAGGTCGAAACAAAGTTGTTTTTAAAAGACATTGAGGCTTAGCGCAGATATCTCATTGATAAGTATCAGTAGATCTTGGATACATTATTGGAGATCATGATGGCTATTTGAAATCATCATGAGGTAACTTTGTAGACTCTGTGTGGGCAATATGAAGAGTTGTGAAGACTCCTTCATATGAAGACAGGTTGTCATTGATGAGGTAGCATGGAGACTACATCGAAGTTGTAGATTGACGAAATTCAATGAAGAATATTTTGGGAGCAGAGAATTACTACCAAACATATCCAAACAATATATAGCAGAGGGTTAGAGCCCTTGGGGTTGGTGCCTCAGAATTGGAAGTATTGGTGTCCTTGGAGTTGGTGCTCCTAAATCCAAGGTTGGTGCCTAGATAAGACAGGTTTGGTGCCCTGGAGGTTGGAGCCTCACAAAAAGTCCAAGTTGGTGCTTGGCAACATGTTGGAGCCTTATTTATATTGTATCTAATTTATTGTAAATATTATATTAATAAAATCATTTATTCCTATTGTTCATTTTGTGTTCTAAATATAAATGATTTAACTGGTAAAAATAACAATTGAAAATTAATACTAATTCACCCCCCCCCCCCCCCCCCGTCTCAGTATTTCCAACATGTATCTCGGTGATCTCACACTATTACAGTCTCCACATGATAAGGAGCAGCAGTAATCATTACAGTCTCGGCTTAAATGGAAAGTAATATCTCAGTGCAAGAAAGAAAGTAATCACAATTTTGGTGAACCTAATTCTTGGCAATCAATGCATATATGTGATGGAAATAATCTCGAAATCCTTACTATTTTCATATAGCCTTGGTCTCACTGTCTCGGCTTAAGAAGCATCACAGTGATCCTATCGTTTCCCTCACTGTCTTAGCACTTTTTTCATAAAGTAAATTCTCTACTACTCACAGTTAGCATGATGATGTTTCCAGCTAGGATACAATGATGATCCAAATATGGTGTAGCAGCAATGAAGCCCTCTATGCTTTGATCAAGGATGAAAATCAAGGCCACGATAATGATCTCAATGAAAAAGCTGAGATCACATGTGTGGCAATCTCAAGATACAATCATGGCGCAACAATGATGTCAACAATAATGAAGATCTTAGTGAGGCAGAGGTGCAACAAGGATGATGATCCCAACAACGATGAAGAAGAGGATCAATGTCTTGGTCTTGGAGAGGAAAATTGTGTCAAGGGTCATGGTTTTGGTATTCATCAATGGAATCTCTATAAGAATAATTTTTTGTGGGTTTTCCTCTCCAAGAGGGAGAGGTTTTGGACGTGGCAGAAAGCCAAATATTTGTGTTCTTGTCTCTTTTGTTTTTGGTAACAGTTTGATGAAGTAAACACACCCACTAATAATGGATGGAACATTAAGTTAAGATAAATTGTATAAATGCTTCACAAATTGTTATCATAGTAAAGAAGAATCACCTTATTATGATTGCCCTAGATTCTTCAACATGGTATCAACTTCCTTCATAGAGAATATGATCTTCTAAACTGATAATTACTTTCCAATGATTTCTTTAACCAAGTTCACTTATGTCACATACATCATTAAGTAATTATACATAGAAAATCTCAACAGTAATGCAATAATGATATTAGGATCATAAAGGGAAATCCAAGCACAAACAAGACACAATTTTACACTGTGAAAACCCAAACTCAGTAAAAACCCTACAATCTTTTCTTAGGAGAAATTTTTCTATTTAGCAAAAGTACAATTTGATTTTCCAGTCAAATTGACTACAAAATCCGCACAAACAAATTTTGGCCTTACTGTTGTTGCTAAGAATTTCGGTCAACCTTAGTCAGCAGGGCCGAAACTTGGCCTACTGTAGCTTCCCAGAAACTCGGTCAATTGCCCAGGAAAATTGGTCAAACTACCCCGATAGAGCTCAGTCAACTGCTTTAGAAATTTGCGCAAACAGTGCCTCAGAAATTTTGTTCAAAGAGTGGTCAACACTGGTCAAACTTCTTGCTTCTTCTCTCTCTCCTTCACATGTGTGAACTAAAAACAAATGATTTTTGTGTGATCTGAATTGATGCCAAAAAAATGGAGGCCGAGTTTGTATTTATAGTGGTCATGAGGTGCCTAAGGGGCACATCTCCTTGTGCTAGACGAATTTATTTTTTGGAGGCAAATTTGAATTAAATTTCTTCTTCTTAATTTTTCTTTTAGGGTCACGACTTGAGTAGCTGGGAATACTGACCACAACAACCCAAAAAAAATCAACATGGGCTCTAATAAAATCTGGGAGAAAAGGCATAAAAAGGAGAGAGTTGAGAGAGTGTGGGTCAATTGCATGTAAGCTAAGACTGACTCACTAAAAGAGAGGAAGGTGCAAACAAAACGGTGGGAAGATCATATCTGTAGACCAGTTAAGCCAAATAAAAAATAGTGTGAGAAGGTAATATCTAAGGCAACCAATTCAAGAATGCTATGGTTGTCTGGGAGGTCGTGAAATCACCAAAAATTCAGAAGCCTAAGGGTAATTATTATAAGCATTGGTTTGCAGATTAATAACATGTCAGGGTTTTATTCCTATGAGGGTTTCTCCAGCTTAAAAAAATTATATGCATTGTGCGATGTTGTAATTGTTGTTGCACATTTATCTTTCCATCTTTGCTTGGGTTACATAGAATAGAGAGATCCATATAAGCATGCATGCATGGCTATTTTCTTCCCATAGTAGTTCAATGAAATCCATAGTGAGATACATTCTGACTCATCCACTAGAATATAGATCATAAATTCATTCTTTGGTGAACATAGTTAAACTTAATAAAAGCACAATTTGATGTTAATACAACTGTTTGGACCAAGAAGAGAATAAAATGTTGGCAAACTTTAGAAAATTTAATGTTGGAAAACTACGCTCTACAAGGGAAAAGTTTAAGAGTTCAACTCAAACTTGGCAAAAACTCTATCGCAAAATAATTAAAAATGATGTCATTTCCTTCAAGTTTTGGCATTTATTTTATACCCTAGTAGGTTTTTCCATCCACTCATGAGTTTCACTCATTAGGGAGAAAATAACCCATGAGTACTCATAAAATCAACTCACTTCTAGCAAGTTTGACTCATGGACAAAGAGTCAGACTCAAGATGGAGTTAATTTGGCTTGACAACAAGCCCATGTATAATTTGGCTTGGGAGTAGATTCAGTGATTTTTTTCACCTATTAAGAAAATCCGAAAACAAGAACTTTTTATGTCAATATAAGAAGTAATCTCAAAATTATATACAATTGTTCACCAACTGTGCATGAGTGTGTATCAAAAGTTGAGGCTTATATTTCATATACAAATTGGCTAAACATGTCAAACAAAATAACTTCAAGAAGTATGAACATAAAATATCCCCTAGATGGGAAGAGTACATTATCCTTTACTATTGGCCTTCACATGTTTGACTGTGTAGGCATTGGTTGCAAATTCAATTGACACTTTTAACGTTTCCAGCTACAATTCTACACTTACATTCCACTACATTTTTTGATAGCTTTTTCCTACACTACATTTTTTGATATCTTTTGCCAACATTTCACTGTAGTTGAACCTTCATCTCTTCGCCAAATCCCATGTGATCTTTGCACATAGTAGGGCAAGTGAAAATACATGCATTGTATGGACATATGATATTAGAGTGTGTGTGTGAGAGAGAGAGATCCAGAAAACAAATCAGGCAAGACAGGAGTTAAAGTATTACTAAACAGATTTCACAATCAATAGAGGTACAACAATCAGGATATGAGAATATAAACAAGTTAGTTGCATGCTTGGGTGTTTAGAAATGTCCAACTACCTCCAAAGCAACTTCCAGTGCCCTAAATTCAATGGGAAAATCAGTTGTGATTATACACCTTATCTGTTCTAAATTAACAACAATTGCTCTCTCATCCCAGAATAGTGGAAGGATATACAAATAATGGATCCAAAAGAAGGAGATCCCTGGCTGGCAAGTCACAACGCTTTATTATTGTTAATTTATCTACCTCCAAAACTTGAGAACTCCCATTTTAATATATCCTTATCCATGACTGAATCCCCTGCCCTCTCTTTTTAACTCCCAAAAGGCCTAGTCCTTGAAACAGAGGCCTGCCAGGGATGGTTGATTGACAAGGAGCTTCATGCACCACAAAAACAGAAGGTCGAGGAGGAACAAGGGGCTCTTTAAAATCTACCATATAATACTTCTTTTCAACTTCTGAGAATTTGTTTTCACAGGATCAAAGTCTCCAAACCTGTGCCTATAGTTATTGATAAGTGATATGTGCCTCTACAAGCCTCCTTGAACAGAGATAAAGACAATTGACCGATGTTATTTTACCAGATCAAAAGATCACAACCATTTCCAAAATGTGTCCTCGTTTCATGAAAGTATATGTAGATTGTGACTTTGGGAAACAAATAAAAATATCGGCTCTTGAACTTTAAACAAGTAAATTTTCAAAGTGAACCTCCAGTTCGTTCCCAAACGTTATGAGCTTGAAGTGCAATGCTTGAAAGACGATGTCCCTTCATATTCAAAATAGAATTCAGAGTCATCTCAAAGCAAAATTTCACAGAAGTTTATCCTAAATTCCTAGTTTCAACTTTCAACCCCGCCATATGATAATCCCAGCTTGCTCGAAAGTTGATCTTCAGAATAAATAAAAGAACCTACGAAGATTCATCTGTGGAAGAATCAACGAGTAGGAAGAGAAACTAGGGCTCCAAGATTTGAGTAGAGAAGGGGATGGATGTATGAAAGCCGATAAACTATTTTTGTAGTTCGTTCCTAATGGAATCGAGTAACTCGGCATATATGTATATTTTAATGGTCCTAATATCTCCCAATCTATTTGACTTGCCCACATCGACATCTAGTTCATCTTTCTCAGCTCCTCTCACCTTTGCAAGCACTTATTGTAACCCATGATCCACAATGGAAGGCGCTAACTCCTAACCTGATCCTTGTCTACCATTGCAACCAAATACGACTTGCAAACCAGTAAATCGGCGCCATTGCAACCAAATACAACTTGCAAACAAGGAAATCGGAGCCATCAGGGCCATTACAAGCAGATCCAACCTCGAAACTGGAAATTGGGGCGATTGCAATCAAATCCAACTTCGAAATGAGGTGAATAGGTTTTCTGGACTATTTATCCGCTTTATTTTTTAGGGCTAAAATATTATAATTATTTATTTTTTAAATAAATTTTGGGCTAACTATATAAAAGAGGTGTAATATAAAAAATTCGCCCTTCCAAAATATAAAACCCCTTAAATTTTGCCTTTGGGCTAAAATTCACCCCTAAAATTTTCTATGGTCATGACCCTCCTGCAACTCCCTGTTCCTGTTTCCCTTCCCAACTGTCTTCTCTACAACTTGACCATTGTTGCAGCCACCTATTTTCTCTTCTTCGCATCTTCAAAATCTTTCAAAATTCAAAACGAAGGCCCCAAAAAACATCTTAAAGAGGCAATGTTCCAAGCACCAATCTTAGCTATGCCAAACTTCACTAAAACCTTTATTGTGGAATGTGATGCCTCAAGAAATGGAATTGGTGTTGTTTTAATGCAAGAAGAAAGACACATTGTTACACAATATTTTGTCACACCTCCTACACTTCCCTATGACATACATCGAAGTGCTCGAAACATGACCATCATGCAGTGTACTCATCTATATATGCAGCTCAGATCCTCCCTAAAACACTGATGGAAAATTTCCTTAAGCTTCCCTTGAAGGAAATGGCTCTAAAACCCTAATTTTGGCATCATCGCCCCCCCTGACATTGAAAATAACGATGGTCGCAAGTTTCACTATACTAGTCCCGTGATTCCATCGCGCTTTTAGCTTGGATACCAACAATGATCCCTAAAAGGATATTTTCCCAAAGAGGACAAGAAGCTTCGTGATCTAGGGGCTTCCAGAACGACAAGCTGGAGGTTGTTTGGCATGGATGAGGTCGAGTTCTCTCAACTTGGCCTTTTAGGCTTATCCCTATGAGCTACCTCCTTGAGATGAGGGCCTTCTCCTATCTTTGGAGAGATCCTAACTCCCTTTCCATGCCTATATATTCATCCTCTCCCATTCCCAAATCGTTTTTCTTTGGCTATTTGCACCCTTATGCTGAGATTGTGCCTACATGCTACTCATTTGGCTTGGAGAAGGAGTGCTTGGAGAGCTTGAGCTTGGACTTGGAAATTCACTCAAGGAGAGCTTATTAACATCAAGGCTTGTTTGTATGCTTCCTCCTTTATTCTATCAATATATACAATGACTGGTTCATTTTCCATAAATGTGTATTTTGATGCATCATTTATCTTAATGCTCCTTGATCTGTTAAGTAGGTTACTTTCAATTATGTTATTTGTACTTGTATGCTTTGTTGTGTCTTGATCTTTTGTGCATGCATTTAAACACTCTGAGCAGTAGGATCGAGCTCATGGTGCAAGCAATTCGAGTTCCTTAACAAAGGAATATATTGTAGCATCAGAATGAGGTAGGCCATATTCCTCTTCTACTATTTCGGTTGTAACTTAGGAATGTGTCTAGTAGATTATCACATAGGTTGCTAGTCCCACTCATTGGGCTACAGGGAACATCTATGTTTGCAGAGAGGATTACCTAGACAACAAAATGACAACTCCGCTAGGGAAGCTATAACCCTTTTCATCCCATCCTTCACCCTGATTCTATGATGAGTTTGACCAAACGTCAGTTTTTTTACTCTTTTGCTTCTTTGTAACTATTTTCACTTACTAGTTATTGCTTGAGGACACTCAATCTATTATGGTCTTGAAGATTTTTTATTTTCCCTCATTTTTCTCGCCCATCACGGGTTTAGTCTTAACAGACATGATTTCATCACTTATTTTGTAATTACAGTCGAGTTGATTACCCTTGCATCGCCCCTTTGCCTGTAACAGGAGCGATGATCATAGAGGATTAGAAAAATTAGGGTTTTTCTTGTTGTTCTCAATCTTTTTTCCCTCTGTCAATGATTTTCCAGTGTATCTACAATGTATTTGTCTTCGTTGTTATGCTTGTATGACTGCAAATGTCTCTTGATTTGGTAAATGTGCGTTTGAAGCTTGATTGCTTTCTAGGGTTTCTAGGGCTTCTAGGTCACCCTCGACTCAGTGTTTGGTCTGCTTTTGTGAGGCTGATTGCTCCCATTCAAGAGTCTTCCTGCAATTAGGACATCTTTTACAAGTTTCTTTTGATTCATTTGGTGTGAAGTGGTTTTCATTAGTGTCAAGTCATGTTGATGCTTTGAAGATTGCTTTAGTTCCATTGTCAAGCATAGATTACAAATTTTTTGCTTTGGTTGAACTGAAAGGAAGTACTTGTATTCATTATTATGTTTCATAAAGAAAAAGTGAAAGATTTTGTCATTTAAATATTTTTGAGATCATTCTTGTATTTGAAATCATAAAGTGAAAGAGATTTTCATTTTTATTGAGTTGATTGAGTTATCGTTTGGTCATTGGACAAGTTTGCATTATTTGAAACAAAGTGAAAGAAAAATCGTTATTACATCTTAGTGAAAGGAAAGTGATTTTTGTTTCTATAGGATTGCATCTTGGCATTTCATTTGTTAAAGAATGAAATATTAGATTTCGTTTATATATTGCATTGGAAATAATTGTGTTGATGCATTTTGCTTGCTTGACAAATTATTTGGTTGTCTCTCTTCCTTTGTTAGTTTAGCCTTCATCCAATGAAATGGTTTCATTTTCATAATTTAGTTTCATTTTAGCAATAGGTGACATCGTTGAGCCATCAAAATTGAAACTTAGTTGAAGATAAACTTAAAATTTACTTCAATTAACCTAAGGATCATTTGTTACTCAATGCAAATATCTAGAGGTCTAGGCTAGACACGTGTTTTAATGTCTTTAAACATAGAAGTTGTCATTAACTTCCTGCAGTGTATCCTGGGGGTGAAATCCCATCCCAGTATGGAAGTATGTAGAAGGTTCTCCAATACTTTCGGGTATATCGGAGGCACTTCAGTATGATAAGTATATAGGGACGCTCTCATCAAATGGTTTTACATTAGACAACGCTAACACAGACTTGTACTCCCCATACTATCGCATATATATTGCGAGACCCCATTAGGTTTCTATCCTTTAACCACATGTAACCGAGTCAGCTAACTTGTAAACATGAACATTCGAGGATATTGGACACCGTATGTTAAGTCCTTGGTTTCGGTTGGGGTTTATATTGCCATTCACGGATACTTAGTAAATCCTCTTGCCTAGTTATTACCCATTTTGATTTATTTGTTGTTTCATGTCAATAAAATTAGCTGCCAACGATAACATGTCGAACCTATGCAGGTCCTTCTTGGCCCAATATTGAGTAATTCCATGTAAATTTTAATTTTAATCAGCCCTCAATGAATCACCTTTTCTTCTTCTACTCTTGAGATAAAGTCATCGTGGCTAAACCATTAAGTTCACCCCAAAGTTCCCCTTCATTGTTTGATACAGAAGGGTATTCACAAGGAGTTCATTTGGAACTTCCTCAGTCACTTGAAGCTCAAGGATTCAAACTTGGGATTGTCCCAAGCATCCAACCCCTTACTTCTCATCCACCACCTTTAGATTCTTTGTCACCTCAAGAGTATGATCCCGAAACCCCTAAGAGTCCATAGTGGTCTGTCTTATATCCTCTAAATCTGTTATTTGATCCTATTGTGATAGCTCCTCAGCGTCCTTATAATCCTTACGATTGACTTGGTGTTCCTTTGGAGTTATCTCCTTGTACATCTTAGATTCCTCCTCGCCAGTTGTTTCCACCCATGGATTCAGAAGGTGAGATTCCAACCTCTCCTCAAGGTCCTTCAGAAGTTTCCGCTACTCACACTCCTCATGTTGAGGAAGAGCAAGAATATGACTTTCCTCCAGAAGGATTTCCTTTTATGAGAAGAGTTCCATCTGAGACACTTCCTGAAACTAGTGGGCCTATGCTTCCATATGGTTATACAACCTTAGCTCAATTAGTTTCATGAAATCCCAATGCTTCATATTTGTACCCAAATCCTATTTGGTTGTCAAATGTCATGCCTACTTCTCATCTGTTTATCCCAAATGTGACCTCTAAAATTCTTGTGCAAACTCTCATCACATCAGTTCCCATTCAACTGACGATTCCATCACAATATTTACATTCATTTTAGCCTTCCATTATGGTACAACTGACTATTTTGGTTCATGCATCTGTAAGTTCCTCAGTCCCTCCATCCAGTGCAAAAAATGTACCACCACCTTATTCACAGCCTGGGGCACAAAATAGAAATATTCCTCTTGTGTCAGGTGGAACCCATGTGAGTGGATCACAACCTCACATGGTTGGAGTCAATCAACCTTATCCTGGTGGTATTCCCAACCCCATTGGTCCATATGGGTCAGGTAATGTCTATTATCAACAACCTTACGTGGCCCAGATACCACTTCAACAAGATTATGTCCCATATGGTTCAGAAACATTGAAAAATCCACCCTATATTCCACAAGCAAGACCTCAGTTGCATCCTAGCGAATCTGTTATTCCTGATGCATATGGTCAAATTCCATTCAGAACTTACCAATACCCATAGGGTATCCCTCAAGGAACTGTCCAAAAACCATTACTGCAACAAGGACAACCTTTGCAACAACAAGGGCAACCTTTGCAGCAATATCAACAGTCTTTGCAACAGCAAGAGCATTTTATTCAACAACCCACTCAACCCTTGTATCTACAAGACCAACCTTTGCAGTAGCAAGGTCAACCTCTCCAATAGTAAGGTCAACCCCTATAGGAGCGAGGTCAACCCCTGCAAAAGCAAGCTCAACTTGTATACCAACAAGGTCAAACCTTGTAGACATAAGCTCAACCCCTGCAGCAGCAGGGCCAATCACTTCACATCCAGGGTCAAAATATGCAGTAGTCTTACAATCCATATGCCACATATAATGCTTATCAATGGTCTATGGTAGGTCAATATCAACCTTACTAAGGATAAAATCTACCTTATGGTCAAGGTACCCCTAGTGGGGGCAGAACGAAGTTCCCTATGGTCAAAATCCTCGACTGCGGGTGAAGAATCCCTACCAACAAGGCTGGAACCTGGAAGGTAGACCTCCTCAAAGCCCTTATATGCCCTTTAATCCACAATTTCCATTTTTAGCTACGTTGGAACTGCCTGATGTCTCACAGCTTACTAATGATCCTATTTTTCATTCGCCTTACTGGCCCCCAGTTTCTACTAAAATTTTGAGCGATTGCCCTAAGTTCAAAGGAAAATATAAAGAGGACCCTCAAGCCCATGTGATGACATATCACTTATGGTGTTCTTCTAATTCTTATTTTGACGATTATATTCGTCTTCACCTCTTTCAACAAAACTTGACACATGCTGCCGCAAAATGGTATATCAAGTTACCTCGGAGTACCTATGTCGAATTTAACTCTTACGCTATAGCCTTTCTCACCCACTTCCAATTTTCAGCTTGTTATGAAACTGGTACTCATTTGGTCACATCTCTGAAGCAAGATACTGCGACCTGTATTTCCGATCATATCCATGAATGGAGATGTCAGTGTCACCTCATCAAATTCAAAATTCCTGATGAGTTGTTAATGGAATGGTTCACCAAATCATTCGTAAATAAAATTACTGCAGATATAGCAATGGGTGGATGTGTTACCGAAGATCAAGCTATCACTTGTGTCCAGTGTTTAGACTTAGTCCTTTCCCAATATCGCACGCTATATGAAATGTTGCCTGATGCTCCGAGACCATCTTTAGATCTGGCACCTTCAAAGTCTCTTGATGTACCACCTGTTGATGGTATAATTGGATCAGTGTCTCAGAATTCCACCAAATCTTCTTCAAAGCAAAAATCTACTTCAGATACTAGTTCTAATCATCCTTCGAAAAATCAGTCAAATCCTGGTAAAACCTTCGAGGTACATGTTGTCCAGCCTATCGCGACAGATAAAGCCTCGAAAGGTAAGAAAAAGGGTAAAGGTAAAGAAAAATATGATACCCTAAAAGAGGATCCTCCCAAGTCATTAGTTGATGATACCTCCAAATGAAAGCTGAAATATCCTTGCCTCATTTGTGAGGAAGACCATTATACCAAGGATTTCCCCCGACGTGATGAAGTTAGTCATTTATTGAAAGGGACTCCTACTGTTATGAAACAACCATTTCCATCTCAACAGACTTAATCGGTAGACCAACCACAATCCTCTGCCTCCTCTAGTCCTCAAGTTTTCATGATGGATTGTTCATTGCCCATCTTTTTCGCTCCTAGATCAAAAGATTATCAAGCCCCTCAAAAGAATACGGTGGAGAAGGAAGCCACTAATGTACCTTCTACTTCTACTCCACCCAGTTTTGTTCTGCTCCATATTGAGCGACCTAATAATGAATCCATTCTCCGACCCCCTCCCAAAGGTGTGCTTTAGAAATCATCCTATAATCCAAACGCTAGAGCTGGACAACATTACATTATAGTCGAAGATTTAGCTCAAGCACCTTCGGTGATGTCTGCTTTGGAAGTCCTCCAAACATGTCCAACACAATGGAAATCATTGTTGTTTGCTATAGGAGATGTTGATCCTGGTGATTCTAGTTTGATTACTTTCGATCTTGAAAACCATGTTCCTCATTTAACTCATCAGATTGCTTTTCTGATTCAAGTTATTATAAAAGGAAAGATGATCCATCGGACTATCATTAATGAAGGTGCTTCCACCTGCATCATGTTTGTTTCATGTTGGAAATCCATTGGCTCTCCACCCCTTAACTAATCTCTAAACACCTTGGAGGCCTTTGATGGCAGAGGATCTCGTCTGTATGGTATTCTCACAAATTTTCCTATCACTTTGGAAGGAAATACTATTGAGCTAGAAGTGGAAGTTGTAGATATTGTTACACAACATTTTGTCACTATCCCTATACTCCCCGTTCCTTGATCCTGGAGGACCTCTACAGTGAACCCCACATGTTTTTCCTTCATGAAGAAACTCCCATTATGTCCCTCTTCATGAGAAGATAAATTCCCTTTTGCACCATTTCCCCTGGAACTTCTGTTTTACCTAGTTTACAAGACCGGTGCTAATGACCTTTGTCTCCCCCTCACCGATGTGCAAATATTATCACTATCCCTAGCACCGACCAGAGTGATTGAGCTGTGTTCCATTCATGCCAGTCCTGTTATGGAATTTTTTAAAATTAAGAGCCGAAGCTTCCATCTCTAGAAGCTTCGTAACGGAAATCTGGTAAATGGTTTGGCCGGATGGGGTCGAGGATGTCAGTTTGGGCTCCTTTCCCCTATAATGATGGAACTACCTTAAGGGAGAAGACCTTATCCCATGAGGGGTGGATCCATCTCCCATCCATTTTTCCTATATAAACCTCCCTTCTTCCCAAGCATGAGCTAGTGTTGATGTGGGAGTGCTAGTGTTATTTTGGTTTGGAGTAAACAGCAAGCTATTCATAGTTGTAGTTATCTAGTTGTCTGAGGGAGAAGTGTTATTTGGTTTGGAGTGAAGCCTAAAGGGAAGAGCCTTACAAATATTATTGATTAAGGCCATCATGGAATGCTAGCAGAAGTGTGTGGGAACTTGGTCTTGACAGAGGAGAACTGCAATGTCAAGACAATGGTTGTAATCTCTTCTTGATATCAATATATATGCAACTATCGATTGATTTCGCGCATGTTTTGTCATCTTACATATTCATGGCTTAATGTTTCTTGACTTGTTAAGTAGGTTGAATTACAATTTTTATATTATCACGATTTTTGTTTGTTGTTGTTTACTTGTTTCAGGTGCTTGAAGAAGGAAGCGAGAGATAGCTGGAGCGAGCAAGCAAGGACATCATCAAACGGGATAAGCGTACTAAGAGGTAGGCCATCTTAATTGGTTCTAACCTAAGGAAATATTCCATAGAATGTATCTATTGTGGCTATACCCATTATCAGGCAAGAGGAATTTGTTTGTTTCCGCACTTATAATTTTACTTCACCACAAATTGGCGACTCCACTGGGGATCCAATCCTTTTGCTTGTCTTGGATTTCATGATTTCGTGAGAACTTTTCTAGTTCCACTTTTTCCCTTTGGTTATGTTTCCTTTCTCCTGCTTACTGGCTTGAGTTTGAAATTCATAGTAATAGATCTGGTCTCTGTTTCAAAAAAAAAAAAAAATTCTTAGTTTCCTCGATCAGCACACTTAATCTACTGACAACCGTGTCAATCAGCGTGATATGTTGAGGAACAGTCGCGCCGATCAACACGATATGTTGAGGAACAATTGCATCAATCAGCGTGATATGTTGAGGAACAGTCACGCCGACCAACCTCTAGCGCTTGTTGTCAGTTAGGCAATCATGTCGATGCCTATAAGTGAAGATTAGGGTTCAACCCCAATCTTGGCCAGTGTGTTCTGCTCTTATGATTTTGACCCTGTAAGCCTTTTGGACCATTTTCTCCCTGACTAGAAAGCTGCTTTTCATATGGTTTTGTTTGCTTGTTTGCTTATCATCTTTCTGCTTGATTTCTTGAGTCATTGGGTGGTCAACGACATTAGGGCATCTAGTTAGTTGTCCATTTAGTTGTTTTTTAACTCAGTGAGTCAAGTTGTAGGTGTACTTACTCCTTGCATTTCGATTTTGGTCCCTTTACAACTTTGACCTCTATTACACAAGTTTGAAAGTTTTCGTTTGCTTGTCTAAATGTTTCTTTTCCAACATGGATCACGTTGCTTGTCATGTTGTTGGTAAAGTTGGTGTTTCATTAGTTTGAATGAGTTTCTCTTTTCATGTTTTCATTTACTTGAAGAGCTTATAGTCTCGAGAAACATTTCATTGAAAAGTTGTATGAGAAAAGTTTATTTCTTTGTTTCATGAAAAAATATGAAATTCTAGTCTGTTACATCATTGTGCTACAATAACTTGCATCACTAAAAGACTAGAATTGCATTGGCATTTGGAAAAGGAAAATAACTCTTTTTCTTTTGAAAGGACTATTAGATATGTGCTTGTCAAGAAATTAGGAATTGGAATGCATTTTTCATTAGTTTATTTTTCAAAAAAGTAAGGTATTGAAAGATCATTTCACTTTCAGTTGCTTGATTGCTTGCATTTGATTGAGTAGTTTCTACCCTATATAGTGTAGGCATTTCATCGAATTGAAAGGGTCTTGTCTCATTTAGTTGCATTTAAGGTTTTTCGAGTCGCATCGCTAAGACCTGAAAACTGAAACATAACTCAAGATCAACTTTAAAATGAATTCAATTAACCTAAGTCACATTTGACATTTAACGATCATATCTAGAAGGTCTAGGCTAGAGACATGTTCCGACGTCTTTAAACCTAGAAGATATCGTTAGCTTCAACATTAGATAGTGTTAGTACGAATTTTTGCTCCCCGTACCATCGAGTATATAAAGGGAGACCCCTCTAGGCTGCAATCCTTTATCCTTAGGAAGCCGATTCGGTCGCCTTGCAAATGTGATACATTGAACACAGCATTCGGGGAGATTGCCTGCTCGTGCTTCTTGATTCGCCAAGAGGTATTTTGTAGTTCACGGTTGCCTGGTAATAATGTTTACCTAGATCATCCAGAGCAGTCATTTGATCTTTTTGACTCGTTAAACTTAAAATATCGTTTGAGTTCTTGTCCTTTCAAGCTTGTTTCCAATCGAAAGCAATAAAGTCATCTTTGTTTCTTTCTCGACTCTTAAAAAATGAAAGAGCACCAGTATTTTATGTGTCTTAATAATTGATTGCCCATGATATGAAAACACCCTATTAGTCTTTTTGAGACCAAATCATGAGTTTCCCTTAAAGAGAATTTTAAAGCCTTGAAGTTAATTTTTCTATTGACTAAGACAAGGTCATCGTGGCTGAACCATCTGGTTCACCCAGTTCCTCTTCCTCTCCTTCTTCTGAAAGATTGTCTGAGGAGTCATTTCCTAAGTTACCAGAGTCACTCGAGGACCAAGGTGTTGAACTCGGAATTGTTCTGAGTATTCCACCTTTGTCATCTCATCCTCCGCCTACTTTCAATTCTGGGTCATCTGTTGATCTTGGCCCAGAATATTCGTATAATCCCGTTCAAAATCCTGAGGACTCGCCGACCACTGACGGACAGCTAGGACTGGTTATCTATCCTCTAAATCCTTTGTTTGACCATGCTGTGATATCACCGCAACGTCCTTACAGTCCGTATGACTAGTCGGGTGTTCCTTTCGAACTATCCCCTCATACTTCTTTGGCCATTCGTCGTCGTTTGTTTCCAGACATGGAACCTAAAGGCGATGCTCCAGCCACCTCTCCGGAAGAGTCTGAAGTTTCTACTCCACACACTGTTGAGGAGGAAGAGCTGCCTTTTCCTCCCGAGGGTTTCCCCTATTCAGGGGTTATTCCCGCTAGTTTTCCACCCAACTATGTGTCTTTAGCGCAGTTGGTTTTAGGTACACCTAGTGCCTCTTCACTTTACCATAACCCTGTTTGGGCGTCAGGTGCCATGCCCACATTAGGTCCATTCATTGCGAACACAACTTCCCAATAGGCTATTACCTCAGTCTCGGTGCAACCCACCATTATGAATACCCTTGTATCATCAATCCCAGTTACACATTGGGCACAACTCACAGTTTTGAAGAATGTCTTTGTCAATTCTTCCATCCCTTTAGTTAGTGGTCAGGCTGTGCCACCGCCTGGGGGGGGAACCTGAATGTTTCTATGGTTTCAGGTGCCACCAACATGAGTGGCTCACAAGCTCACATGCTTGGTATGAACCAACCTTCTTCTAGTATTATTCACAACCCTACTGATCCTACTAGATCAAGCAATGTCCAGTACCAAGAGGTTCAAAATCTCGTTGGTCCATCTGGATCAAGAAATTTTCAGTATCAGCAGCCCTATGGGGCTTAGGTCCAATACCAAACTCCTTATGTTCCATATGGTTCTCAAGGAATGGTTAATCAACCTTACACCCTCCAATCTGGGAAGTACATTCAGCCTGGCTATGGCCAGATTCAGTTCAGAAATTTCTGGAGCACTGTTCAAGTACCCTTGCAATAGTAAGTACAGCCTCTACAACAACAAGGGTAGCCTTTATTACCGCAAGGAAAAACTTTGTTGCAGAAAGGGATCTCCACGCAACCACAAGGGCAAATGATCCCACATCAAAGTCAGCTGCAACAATCGCAAGGTCAACCCCTGCAACAGTTGCAGCAAGCCATGCAGCAACAGATGCAATATGCTTCACACACCTCCCAGCCCATGTCCTCGTAGGGCCAACCTCTGCAACTTCAGGGACAAATTTTGAAACCAAAAGGTCAACCCTTGCAATAGCAAAACCAACCAGGGCAGCAGCAACCCTTGTATACATATCAACAGGGTCAACCCTTACAAGGGTAGGGTCAAAAATCCTTATGTCCTAGGTCAACATGTCCAGAATCCTACTAGCCAAGAGAATTAGGTACATAATCCCTACGTCCAAGGGTAGCAAGTGTATCAACCTTATGCCCAAGGACAACAAGTCCAAAATCCTCTTGTTCAGGGGCAACAGGTTAATCACTCGTATGTTCAAGGACAATAGGTCCAATATCCATATGTCCAAGGTCAACAAGCTCAACAGCCTTTTAACCCATATGTTGCTTATCAACAACCTATGGCCAAATAGTTCCAAGGTATTCAAGGTCAAAACCCACCCTATGGTCAAGGTAATCTACAATAGGGGCAACCTCAGATGGCATATGGCCAAAATCCCCCATTGTGGGGCCAAAACCCTTACCAGTAGGGATGGGCTCTTTCGTTCGGACCTGCTTATCAACCCCCCATGCCTTTTAACACCTAATTGTCATTCTTGGCTACACTCGAGTTGCCAGATGTACCTCGCCTTACGAATGATCCATTCCTTCATTTGCCATACTAGCCTCCGGTGCCATCCAAGATACCAAGCGATTGTCCAAAGTTCAATGGAAAGGCTAAAGAATATCCTCAGGCCCATATGACGACATATCACCTCTAGTGCTTGTCGAACTCGTATGTTGATGATTCCATTCATCTCCATCTTTTCCAACGAACCCTCAGGGGCACTGTAACTAAGTGGTACATCGAGATGCCTCAAAGTAATTACCATGACTTTAACTCTTTAGCCATGGCTTTCCTCACACATTTTTAGTCGTCGGTTCACTATGAAACTAGCACCTATTTTCTCACATCGCTTACGCAAGATACTACGACACACATCTCTAATCACATCCATAAATGGAGAGATAGACATCGCCTAATCAAATCATTCGTGGCCCCAATTTCTCACGATATAGTTATGGGTGGATGTGTTACTGAAGAGAAAGCCATCGCTCGTGCCCAGTACTTGGATCTAGTTTACTCTCAGTCTGGCACTCTGTATGATTTATTACCCAATGCTCTGTGGCCATCATCTGATCTTGCAGCATCAAAGTCACAAGTTGTACCTCCCATTGATGGAGTTATTGGTTCAGTATCCCAGACCCCCACTAAATCTTCTTCCAAACAGAAGTCGGTCTCAAATGTTGTTCTGAGTAGTTCATCCCAGAACCCACCTGGCCTTGGTAAAACCTCAGAGGTCCCTGCTGTCCAGCCTACCGCAGCGGACAAATCCTTGAAAGTAAAGAAGAAAGGCAAAGGAAAGGGTAAATCCGATGCCCCAAAATAGGGTCCTCCCAAATCGTCTACTGCCGAATCTTCGCAGTGGAAGCCTAAGTATCCTTGCCTCATTTAAGAGGAAGATCACTACACTAAGGATTGTCCACGACAATCCGAAGTTAGTCACTTGCTCAAAGGGACCCCCGCTATCCTCAAAGAGCCATTTCCATCTCAACAAATCCAAATGGTAGACCAACCCCAATCTGATTCTTCCGGATCTCAAGTGTTCATGATGAGTATGCCTATTAATGTGTCTACTAGATTGAAAGATTATCAAACTCCTGCTTCAACAATTGGGAAAGAAGAAGAAGCCTCACCTTCTTCTTCTACCCCGCGTTCTGGCCCTCTGCGTATTGAGCGCCCTAACCCTAATTCCGCTATATTTTCACCCTCTCGAGGTGTGCTGTGGAAATCCTCATATAATCCTAACGCCCTAGATGCCCAACACAACAATATTGTTGAGGATTTGGCTCAGGTGTCGTAAGCCATGTCGGCTCATGAGGTGCTCCAAAGCTGCCCATCACAGCAGAAATCTTTGTTGTCAGCTATTGGCGGCATCGATCCCACCGATTCCAGTTTGATAAGTTTTGATCTAGAGAACCATGTTCTGTGTCTCCCTGATCAGATTACCTTTCTCATTCAGGTAATCATCAATGAGAAGACCATCCACCGGACTGTCATTGATGAAGGTACTTCCAGCTGCATCATGTCGACCGCATGTTGGAAGGCTATTGGTTCTCCTAATTTGAACCAATCTTCGAACACTTTGGAAGCTTTCAATGGGCATGATTTGCAACCCTTCGGTGTCTTACCTAACCTTGCCATTACTCTAGAAGGCAAGACAGTGCAAGTTGAGGTAGAAATTGATGACGCCAATCTCAATTATAATCTTCTCCTTGACCGAAGTTGGACCCATGCCATGCATGTCATGGCCTCCTCTTTATTTCACATGATTCATTTTCCCCATCAAGGGAAAATTTTCACTATCGACCAGCTGTCTTTCTTTTCCTCTTCCTACTCAGATGGAAATGTTCTATATGTCAAGCACACTAGTGCTCCCTATGAGAGTGTGGGAGCAGGTCTTTTCAAAGATTCTGCCTTAATGGGAATTTTTCCACTCCCACCTCCTCATGTTGACTCTGTCAACATGATCTCGGTCAAATCTGATCCTTGGGTCATACCTTCACCAGATCTTGTTGATACCTGGGGCAAGGTTATGCCGCTTAGTCCCACCAAAGTCAATTACATGGAAATTGTTTTAGCTTCAAGTTTTGAATCCTCTGATTATTTTATGTCGAAGACCTCTCTCGATACGTACTCTCAATCCCCGTGGCTTGGCACTTTGGAATCGCATAATCCCTTAGCTGAGACCTTCCTAGCTGATGAATGTATCATAGAAGTCATGTCTCTCGAGGAACCACCTTATATCAATACTCATCATCGCTCCTCATTCCTGCCTCGTCCGATAGTCATGTCTATCATTTTCAAAGAGTCCTCTTCTCCGTTTCTACCACCAATCGTCACTCATGAAGTATGGTTAGAAGAAAATTTGGGTAATATTACCCAAACGATGCCGATTGGCATTTCTATCAAACCCAGTATCGTTGAACACATTCATATTGGGGTATCTTGTTCTCCAGACGAGATCAATACATATACTTTTCTATTTCAGGAATTTCGTGATGTGTTTGTGTGGTCCTACAAATAAATGCCCGGCATTGATCCTAGAATTATTGTGCACGAAATACCAACTTATCCGCACACAAAGCCCGTTCACCAATGGATTCGCTCGGTGCACCCTAGGAAGGTCACTGCTATTAAGGGTTAATTTGAAAATCTTCTCAAAGCTGGGTTCATCTATCCCATCCCCCTAATAGACTAGGTGTCCAATATTGTCCCAGTGACTAAAAAATAGGGCACGATCCAGTTTGCATTGATTATTGAGATCTCAATCGTGCCTGTGCTAAGGATAACTATCCTACTCCCTCCATTGATCAAATCATTGATGAATATGTCGAGAGTGAGATCTTTTCCTTCATGGACTATTTTTCTGGTCACAACCAGATCAACATCGCACCAGCCGATCAAGAAAAGACAACTTTTATCTGTCCTTGGGGTACGTTCATGTACAAAAAGCTCCCTTTTGGCCTCAAAAATGTTGGGGCTACATTTCAGCGGGCAATTTCCTATGCATTTCACGATATTCGCAACATTGTCCAACCTTACTTGGATGACCTTCCTACTCATTCTCATAGGCGCCAAGATCACCCAAACCATCTTTGACAGATTTTTTTGCACTGCAAACACTATAACATTCAGTTAAATCCGCACAAATGTGTTTTCTGCGTAGAATCTGGACGACTCCTCGGCTTCATCATTTCCAAGGACATTATTCACCTGGATCCACTCAAAGTCGAGGCCATTGTAAATTTACCCCCTCCATATTCACTGCACCAACTCCAGAGCATGCAAGGAAAGGCCAACTTTCTCTGTCGTTTCATACCTAATTATGTCGGGCTAGCCACAATATTTACCTGGTTGCTAAAACAAGGAATGCCCTTTGTATGGGACTAGGTGACCCAAAAATATTTTGATGATCTCAAGGTCGTCCTCGTAAATGCTCCTCTGTTGCACCCACCGGATTATTATCGAGATTACTCCCTTTACCTAGTCGTGGCCCTTAGTACCATTGTTATGGTCTTGGTCCAAGACAACGATGAAGGCAACAAACAGGTGATCTACTACCTTAGTTAGAATCTTCTCTACATTGAAACGCATTATGCACATGTTGAGAAGTTGGATTTGGTTGTCGTCCAGGCTGTTCAACACTTTCGGAACTATATCCTTTTGCGTATGACTACAATGATTTCTAAATGCAACCGCATGACCTATATCCTGACTCGCCAGTTGCTGGGGGGAAAATATTCTAAATGGATCGTCATCCTACAAGAATTTGATTTGGTATTTACTACTGCTAAATCTAAGAAGTCACTCATTTTCGCCGAACTGATTTGTTCCCTTCCCTCTAAGTCTCTTCCTGCTGGTGCAGATCAACAGCTTCTAGATGATACCCTCTTTCTGATTAGCACCCTTGATCCATGGTACGGTGATATCATCGCGTATCTCCAGACGTCCACGTTTTGGTCGGCGTTAACTAAAGATGATCACCGAAGGATTCGGCATCACTCCCAACCCTACCATATTATTGGCGATACTTTATACCATGTCAGTGTCAATTCAGTTCTTCATCCATGCCTTATGATAGAGGAAGTTGAAAGAGTTCTCAATGATTGCCACTCTAGGGCATGTGGTGGTCATATGCCTGGTTACGCTATCACTCAAAAAATCCTTCGCGTTGGTTATCTCTGGCCATCTATCTTCAAGCACTGCATTCTTGTTGTTTGCAAGTGCCATGAATGCCAAATTTACCAGTGCAAGATGCATGCCCCAGCCACTCACCTACACCCCGTCATTACCGTTGGTCCTTTTTCCAAATGGGGTATCGATTATATGACATGTAACCCTCGTTTGGTCAAGGGGCATGGCTATATTATCGTCATTGTGGATTATTTCACCAAATGGGCTGAAGAAATGCCTACATACTCTACAAATAGTAAGAAGATAACTCAATTCCTTTTTAACCGTGTTATTTCTAGGTTTTGCATACCTCAAGCCATTGTCACCGACCATGGCTCCCAATTCTGAGATTACATGATAGCTGAGCTGACATCTGCATTGGGCTTGCACCACGATGGATCGACCCCATATTAACCTCAAGCCAACGGCCAAGTTGAAGTTGTGAAAAAAGTCTTGGTCACAATGCTTCAACGTACTATTGGGATGCACAAGTCAAATTGGCATCTCATGCTCTTTTCAGCTCAGTGCGCCTACCAAACCTCAACCAAAGATGCAACTAGTTTCGCACCATGCCAGCTAGTCTATGGTCTGGAAGCAACATTGCCAATCAAATGCGAGATTCCTTCACTCAATTTAGTTGTTGAACTCTTCCTAGAAATGTCACCTCAAGAGGAACGCCTCTTATATTTAGAATGACTAGATGAGACTCACCATCTCGCCACCTTGGTCATCGAAGCACAAAAGAAACGGGTCAAATCCCATTTCGACTAGTAAGTCTCCCCTCACGCATTCTCTGAGGGTGATTTGGTCTTACTATATGACCATGCTAACGATAAGCTAGGGGTAGGCAAGTTCGAACCCATGTGGCATGGGCCGTACATTGTTAAACGTGTTTTTCATAAAGGAGCTTATGATCTTATTGATTATGAAGGAAATCCTCTCGATAAGCCCCGAAACAGGCTTTACCTCAAGAAGTACTATTCTTAGGTCATCTTGCATGGTTACTTGTGTACATTAGTGTGTCATTCATTTTTGTGCAGTGTGGTCTTGCATATTAGTTTTAAAACAACTTCCATGTTTACTATGATTTTCTTGCTTTGCAAATGTTTGTGACTCCCCACATTGGTTTCGCTGATGGTGCTTGTCGTAGTACCCGAAACCTATCATCCGCGGCATGGGTTTTTTATGACCCTAATGGTGAGTTGATTGACCTTCAAGGTATTTGTCTAGGTTGCACAACTAACAACATTGTTGAATACAGTGCAGTCATCGAACTGTTGTCAGAAGCCATTGTTCTTGACATTAGAGAGTTGGTTGTCAACCTGGATTCACAGCTTGTCGTCCTTCAACTCAATGGGAAATATTACATTAGAAACCCTCAAATATTGAGAATGTATCTCCGTATCTGTATATTTGAAATACATTTTGATTACATTACATATCATCATTTTCCTAGATGCATGAATACATTGACAAATGCATTAGCTAATCATGTGTTGGATAGACATTTACAAAACATTTGAAAAGATAAAAAAAACCATTTGTACCATAGTAGACAAGAAAATACAACATATATATATATGTGGTGATAACGTTTGATACATTAGAACCTCAAAAAATAATATGTGTGTCCAAAATAACATCGGTGGATCGCAGGCCTCATATATCCGTGGCATGCAGGCCTCAAAAAATGTAAGTCTTGGACCTAGGAACTAATCAACATGGTGATCATGGTAGCATGATACAACTTGTGCAACATGAGTCAGCAATTGGCAAATCCGATCCGAGACTCCCATAGTGTGCCTCTGGTACTAACGTGGAATGTCTCCTACCCGAGCATACTCAGGGATGCCACGAGTCAACCCCTCAAGGTTCCTCGTAATCTCCTTGTCGTTTTCACTCCCTTCCTAATAAGGGGCGACGACATCAATAGGGCAGGAGATGCACCTAGATATTGGGGACATCATAGCATACCGCTCTGGTCCAACATCTTCATTAACAAGAGAAATGTTATAAGCACATATATACCAAAAACAATTAAAAAATCTAAAAATTAAAAAGTTTATTTTTTACCTTCATCGTCAAAATCCTCTCCATCTGGTAAGGGCATGTCCGGATCTCCATGAAATTCGGTGCCGCTATATGTCCAGTCCTCCACGACGATCTTTTGTCATCATAGCCATGAAAAGAATGCAAGTTTGTACAACATGTGCTGACCCCAGTGAACTTGGGCATAAAATGACTCCAGTGGGCCATCCGCAGATCGTGTGGAATTGGAGGATCTACCTCAGTCAACTGATACTGGAACAGTGGTACCTGTTCCAAGAAGAAGGTCACAAGCACAGATCTGAAGCAAAACTGCTTCAGATTCCCCGCCTTAGTTTTGGATAGTTGGCGCTTTATGTTGGTCTTCATGGCCTCGACCCGATTGAAGATCGTAGGATTTGTACAGTCGATAGCATAAAGGAACTTCGACTTGTTGGTCTCATGTTCCGCCAGAGACCCTGCCACTCTATTGATGGTCAACAGAAGAACTCTCAGTGTGAGATCCCAAACACTGGAAATCTCTATCTTCCCACTCCTGGATTTCAGGGCCTCAGGGTAGTGTTCAGCAAGTAATGAAGATATGCTTGCCCCAATCGGTCGTGACCCATACAGGTTCACTGGTTCCCCTCTTCGAGACAATCCAGTGATGAAGTATATATCTGAAGTTTCCAACTCCAGCTCCTAGTCACTAATGACAAATATCTCCTGATTAATGTCCCAAAGACTAATCAAGTACCGAAGCAACTCGAGCTGGGCCTGCATCCCTGGAGTGAGAAAGAATTTGAGGAGCCCGCAAGCCCTCAAAGCTTCTAGGCAATTTCGGTCATTCATTGCCTGGGTGTCAACATCCTCATGTTCCCGTTCTTTCTAGTCCACCATTTTTAGCAATTCTTTCCTGCAAAATCCATTAATTTGAGTCAACAATCATGCTTGGCCCATAAAATTTGAATTTTAATGGTGATTTTCTGAGGAAATGTGGTTTTTCCCTATTCACGGCGCCAGAGCACCTGTTTTAAAAATAGTTGCACAAACGGCGCAACTGGCTTTCATTTTTGCAAAACCCTCTCAAAAAACTAAAAAAATGGTTAAAATAGAAATAAAGGACATGAAAATGGAGCTCAGGGATTTGGCATTTACCTGGAACTGGTGGCTCAGCGATTGACCTCCCAGATCTCCCGCAATTTGCTCCGAAAAAATTAGGGAAAAAGTGAGCAAAAAGTTTTTCATAGCAAGGTAAAATGGTAAATGGTAAAAATATATTTACTTTTCTCCCTTTTATTCATTTTTTCATGAAAATATCAGGTGTTTGTAAATATTTTAACCTATTTTTCCTCAAGAACTAGATAATAAACTTTACCTTTTTGCACAGCGATAGGTGATGGATGTTCAATGATGATGACGAGTCATGTTTCAGCTCTTTTTTCGACTCATTAAGCTCATATGAAAAGATTTCCGAGTGTTTTTCCCTTTTGACTCGTAAAAGAAAATAAAATGGGTGGTATGCTTTCAAGCTCTTTTCCGACCCTTTAAAAGTGAAAAGATGGTCGAGCCCTTGTCATTTCGAACTTGTTAAAGGATGTGAAGCGTCATGTGCCCAGTATAAGTTTACCCCTTTTTCGGGCTGGGAGGCACTATTTACGAAAAAGGTACTCCTTGACTAAAATGGTCTAGAGGCTCTCTCAAGTATTGTTTTCTACCTTTTCAGGCTTGAGAGACGCAAATGTATGAAAAGGGACCATGTGGAGTTTCCTTTTCCGTGTCTTTTTCAAACTCTCTAAACATGAAAAAGATACCGAGTTACACCTTTTTCGGACTCGTTAAACTATTAAACGGCATTGGATGCGTCACCATGATGAACACGAGCTTCTCTTTCCTAGGGCTCGTTAAACTTACTAGGTTGGATTCATCTGAAGGATGAACTTACATTGCAAGCATATGCTATCCCCTTTAAGCTTACGATTAAAAAATAATTTGGGTACCTGCCAGAAATGGTGGGGGGGAATTTGGAAATCTATCAGTTGTGTCGGCAGCTCACTCTTGAACATGACACTTTTTTCTTCGTGTTGGGTTGGGATATCCTCCTTTGTATCATTGACCTTCTTGGGTTTGGGTCATTTGTTTTTCCTTCCATTTGAGCTCTGCCATGTCATCATGACTACCGGTCCCATGGATCCAAAAGCTACCAAACTTCTAGTTGTATCGCTGATATGTTCAATAGTTTTTCTTCTACAGTTACACTTACCTTTGTTTCTCTGTATCATCCAAAATCATTTTTCAGCTCATTATCTGGGAATTTGACCGAGAGACTCCCTTCCAGTACCTTAGAACTTGCATGCCCTAATGGCAAGTTCTTCACACTCGATGAAAAGTTCACATCATTGGCTTTTGATCGAGTGATTTCATGGGTGTTAAACTTCAGTTCCTCTATTCACATTCCGTGGATTGTGTTGATAATACCTTGAGGACCATTGTCACTATTGGTGGTTTCTCTTACGCTTGTTAACAGTTTACATCATTGACTGGTAATCAAGTGACTTTCTAGCATGTTTGACGTCAACACATCTATTCACATGTTAGAATTTGTACTTTGATCAAGTTGTGTTGGAGCACAAGACCCTAGACTCAAATCACAAAAGTCTAGGCTGTGAAGTGATGTGACATGGTTATGTTTATATGCATGTCTCTTTCAAATGGATGGTTGCACCATACCATGAGTTATCAGATGTGATCCTTCTCATTATTGGATGGTTGTGACCATACCTTGGTTTCATTATGACCCTCTTTGACGGATCGTTGTGCCCATACCTAGATCCATTTACATGATCATTCTTTGGATGGTTGCGTCCATGCCATGATTCATGTATCATTTGACAGAGTTTTCAGATATGTATATGTATCTGTACTTTCTTTCAGGTTTTTCGACGGCAGACTAATGCTCCCTGCACTGATTTATAAAGCATTTCATCCCTCACTCTAGCTCGACCTTCATGCTTTAAGGGGCATCTGTTACACATCATTTTGTCACTGTCCCTATACTCCCCATTCCTTGATCCTGGAGTACCTCTACAGTGAACCATACATGCTTTGCCTTCATGAAGAAACTCCCATTATGTCCCTCTTCATGAGCAGATCAATTCCCTTTTGCACCATTTCCCCTGAAACTTCTGCTTTTCCCAGTTTACAAGACCTACGCTAATGACCTTTCTCTCCCCTGTGCCAATGTGCAGAGATTAGCACTATCCCTAGTGCCGACTGGAGCGACAGAGCTATGTTCCAGTCACGTCGGTCCTGTTATGGAATTTTTTTTTAATTAAGAGTCGAAGCTTCCATCTCTAGAAGCTTCATGATGGAAGGCTGGTAAATGGTTTGATCGGATGGGGTCGAGGGTGTCAGTTTGGGATCCTTTCCCCTATGATTATGGAATTACCTCAAGGGATAAGACCCTATCCCATGAGGGGTGGATCCATCTCCCATCCATTTTTCCTATATAAACCTCCCTTCTTCCCAAGCATGAGCTAGTGTTGATGTGGGTGTGCTAGTGTTATTTTGGTTTGGAGTAAACAACAAGCTATTCATAGTTGTAGCTATCTAGTTGTGTGAGGGTTGAAGTGTGATTTGGTTTGGAGTGAAGCCTAAAGGGAAGATCCTTAAAACTATTATTGATTGAGGCCATCATGGAATGCTAGTAAAAGTGTGTGGGAACCTGGTCTTGTCAGAGGGGAACCACAATGTCAAGACAATGGTTGTAATCTCTTCTTGATATCAATATATATGCATTTATCGATTGATTTCCTACATTTTTTTTCATCTTACATATTCATGGCTTAATGTTTCTTGACTTGTTAAGTAGGTTGAATTACAATTTGTCTATTATCACGGTTGTTGTTTGTTGTTGTTTACTTGTTTAAGGTGCTTGAAGAAGGAGGCGAGAGATAGTTAGAGCAAGCAAGCAAGAACATCACTAAGAGGTAGGCCCTCTTAATTGGTTCTAACCTAAGGAAATATTCCATACAATTTATTTGTTGTGGCTATACCCATTATCGGGCTAGAGGAATTTGTTTGTGTCCGCACTTATAATTTTACTTCACCACAGACGCAAATCTCAATTACAACCTTCTTCTTGGGCGAAGTTGGACCCATGCCATGTTTTGTGTGGTTTCCTCTTTGTTATGGGTCTCCGTTTTCCTCATGAAGGGAAAATCGTCACTGTCGACCAATTGTATTTTTTCTCTTCCGGTGCCTAGAACAGCAACGTCCCATATTTGGGGAATACCTAAATTCCATATGAGAGTGTGGGGGCAGGTCTTTTTAAATATTCTAATTTAATGGGAACTTTTTATCTCACACCTTTGAATGCCACCTCGATCAATATGATCTCTATCTCTACAGATTATTGGATTATTCTGTCTCTGGATTAGATTGATTCGTTTGGTGATTCCATGTCGCTAAGTCCATTAGAACAAGCTTATCATGCAATTGTCTCGGCTTCAACAGCTACTTCACAAAGTCATGTTGTTTTTAGTATGATCCTAGATACTTATGCACAATCTCCTTGCCTTGGTTCTCGGGATTCCCCAAATCCTTTGAATGAGACATTCCTCACCAACGAGAATATTATTGAGGTTATGTCTCTTGACAAAACTCCTTGGAACGATATTCATCATCGTTCTTCATTTCTTCCAAGCCTAAGTGAGTTTCCATCATGTTTTGAAGCTTTCATTTCTCATAACCCAATGCATCCACTTCAAACACCTGTTTTGGTGCACTAATTATTGTATGAAGGTAATATGGGAAATATTACTGCAACCTTGCCTATTGACATTTCAGTTCACCCTGAAATTATCCAACTCTTTCAACTGGTAGACCCTTTTCCTCATCATGGGATTAAGTTTTTCTTGCCTCCTTTCATGATATTTTTTCACCGAGTCTCTACCGTTTTCCCATTGTCGCAATGGGGTTTTCATCCTATGACTTGTAACCCTCACTCACCTAGGGGGCATGGGGGCATAGCCTTTATGAGTTTTACTTGGCCGATTCGATGCTTACACGTCATGCCAATGGTGAAACTTCGGTTTTTTTCTCTGTTGATCAATTACATGAGTTCGAAAATGGGCTCAATCTGAAAAGTATTATGCATGAGTTCCATGTAATTACTTTTGTACATTAGAGTTTGAATTCATTAGTGTGTGTTTTTTATTTCTTGGTGTGATTGTTTTGCTTTGCAGACATGTTTTTTTGCTTACCTTGTGTTCCACTCGGTTTGCAGTTGTTGTCGAACCATTATGTTGGCTTTTCTGATGGCGTTGTCGTAGCATGCAGAACTTGTCTTCCGCAGCTTGGGCACTCTTTGCCCCTGATGGCGAGTTGGTCGATTTACAAGGTATTTTCCTGGGTCGAACAACTAGTAATATTGTTGAATACATTGCAATAATTGAACTATTGTTAGAAGCAGTTGCTCTTGGCATTAGAAATTTATATTCTTGATGGACATTTTCATAATTTGTAAAACTAATCATATCACCATGACACATGAACACATAAGTAGAAAATAAAACATGCGTATATATATATATATATATAGATATATAGATATATTTCACGTTTGTTAGATTTTTTCATCAAAATATCAAAAAATAAAGTGTTCCAAGGCACATGGCTTTCACAGCCTAAAATAGTGAAAAAAACAACTAGAAAGGCTATTTGCCTGCATGATACTCGTGATAACATGAGAATGCTCTAATCGCTCGGCCTAATAAATGACGTGGTCTGGCAGACACTCCAACTATATGCCTCTAGTATCGCAGTGGCACGTCATCTATAGTTGCGTAGTCTGGAATCCCACGGGTGATTACTTCCAGATTGTGTTCCATCTCCACCATGGGATTTACTCCTTCCTCATAGGGAGCATCTTCTACCTGACGTGCTACTCATCGTGCTATTGGAGACATACCAGGAGGCCTTTCTAGCCCAACATCTACACATTTATCATAAGTTAAATCTCAGATACACTTTCACAAAAACAAAAAAAATCATAAAAAAAAATCCAAAAACACGTTTTCCCTACATCGGTCCATTGTTCACCCGGTGGCGGAGGTAGATCCGGATCCCATCTAAAAATTTTGCCTACATAGGCATAGTCATCCACAACGATTAGTTAGTGAAGCAACTAAATAAAAAAATGTGAAGGGAAATGCATCTATTGGCCCCCTCCTCCTCGAGGCATGAGTTCACTCCATCTAATTAGCCTCAGATCTTGTGGAGGAGGATCTGGTACCTCCGTCCACTGGTACCAAAACAGGGGCACTAGCTCCATAAAGAAAGTAATCAGAATCAAACTGAAGCAAAACTATTTCAAGTTTCCTCGCTTACCTTTGGTTAGTTCCCTCTTGATATTGGACAATAACCCACCACACCAGTTGATTATTGTTGGAGTAAGGAATTCTACTGCATACTGGAATTGAGATTTCGAAGTCTCATGTAAATCCTACATCCCGGATACATGAGCTATGGTGTATAGAATCATTCTCAAGGGAAGATTGTTTACTGTCGCTATATTCACCTTCCCACCCATTATCATTTCAGCACCCGAGCAATGTCTCCTAATTAGGGCACTTGTGCTCTCACCTCCAGGACGAGCTCCAAAGAGTTTAACTCTTTCCCCTCTTCTAGACAATCTAGTAATGAAGTAAATGTTTATTTATTCTAGTTCCATTTCCTGGTCTCCAGTAATGAAGATTTCTCGAACAATATCCCATAAACTAATCAAGTAGTGCAGCATCTCATTTTGGGCTCTGGGTCCTATAGTTCGGAAGAATTTCAATATCCCAGAGTTCCTCAAAGCATTCAGACATTTTGGATCTTGGGTTGCTTGCTTGTCTTCTGCCTCATGGCCTCTTTCCTTCCATTCAAGGACCATGATACCAAAATCTCCTGCAAACCAACCATGAAATATATATTCAATGCTTTTCCACGGATTAAAACTCGGAAATTTTGCCCTAAGAGGGATATTTTTCTCCAACCATTTCGCCTCACAGTCATTGCGACTATTTTTATTAAACTGATGTCATCATGAGTGCCTTTTAGCTCAGGGACGACCATCGCGAGTCCGATGAGCAAACCTGCAATGATCATCCCCGCTATTAAAAATTAAAATCCTTCCCTCTAGAAAGAAAAAATTCGATGAAAACACACAAAAACACAATGAAATGCAAGAGAAAAGGTAGAGCTCTTACCTAAAGTTGACGGTTTGAGAAATGATGCCCTAGATCTCCCACACTGTTCGCTGCAAAAATCGAAGAAAATGGGGTAAAAATGCACTCTCAAACTTACTCCAATGAAACGGTAAAATTGTTTTTACTTTTAGCCTATTTCTAAGTTTTAAACTCATTTTTTCCAATATTTTATTATTTTTCTTGATATCAGTGATGTGTGGTTATCTTTGTGTACTTTTTGGTGGATAGAGTGATTATTCTTTACTGATTTCAATGAGCTTTATTTTATCTCTTTTTTCGGACTCGTTAAAAAATAAACGAAAACGGAAGCCCCATGGGGTCATCTTTAAGATATTTTATGACTCTCCAAACATGAAAAGATCATCGAGTACTTGTCTTTTCGAATTGGTTAAATTAAATGAATTGATGTCGTCTCTATATAAGTTTACCCCTTTTCGGGATGATATTGACTATTTACGAAAAAGTTACACCTTGATCGACATGGTCAAGAGGTTCTCTCGAATATTGTTTTCTACCTTTTTGGGTTCAAGGGACAAATTACGAAAAGGGACATGATGAAGTTTTCTTTTTCATCTCTTCTTCAAACTCTCTAAACATGAAAAATATAGCGAGTTATTCTTTCCATCGGACTCGTTAAAAATTTTACCATGAAAGACTCATCACCATGATGAGACTGATTTTCTCCTTCCTAGGACTCGTAAACCTTACTAGGATGGATTCATTCGAAAAATGAACTTATATGGAAAGAATATGTTATATTCAAGTTGGTGATAAAAAATAATTGGGGTACTTGCTAGAAATAGTGGGATAAAATGAAAGTGAAACATCCTTTATATAGGCAACATGTCGCTCTTGAACATGACACTCTTCTGCTTCTCGTGTCGGGTTTGGGATATACTCACCCAGTCACTTGTCCTCCTCGGTTTGGGTGATCCATTTTGCCTCTCATCTGACTATTCCATTTCATCATGACCCTTGGTCTTATGTTAAGTCAAATGTTGCCACACTCCGGAGTCGTGTCGCTGATGTTCAAGAGAAGTCGTATCTGCAATTCATTACCTATACATTGCTTAACCCTTTGCTACAGTATTGGATCTTATTCATTGTATTTCACTTTATTCCTCATTTCATGTCGATGATGGGGGACTCATCTAGGTCTTTCATCGACGAGTCACTTCTTGTCAACTTCAGCTCATTATCTAAGAAGATGGCTTAGAGACTCCCTTTCAGTACCCTAGAGCTTGCATGCGTTAATGGAAAGTTCTTCGCATTTGGAAACATGTTTTCATCATCAACCTTCGATCGGATGATTCCACGAGTGTTCGACTTCAGCGTCCTTTTCACATTCACGGATTGTATTGTCATACCTTGAGATCCATTTTCATTACTGGTGGTTTCTCTCATGCATGTTAACGATACACATCATTGTCCGGTAATCAAGTGGTTTTCTAACATGTTTGACTTCGACACATTCATTCGCATGTTAGAAATCGTACTTTGATCGGGTTGGGATGGAGTGCAATACCCTAAGTCTTTTCTGATATGACTCAAGTTGCATGGAGTTATGTATTCTTCATGATTGTACACATGTTTCTGCTATACGGATGGATGTGACAATAACGTGGGACTTTACATTTATGGTGATCCTTATATCTTGGATGGCTGCATCCATACCTTGGAGCTTAGATTTACAGATGATCCTTTTCATTTGGATGGTTGCGCCCATACCATGAATCCTTTTGCATAGTCCTTATTATTTGCATGGCTACGTCCATACCATGGATTCATGTTTTGAAATCAGATATGTATATGTATATGCATCCTTGATTTGAAAGTCTCATGACAGTGTTTTTTCTCGTCCTTGAAAAAGCTCGTAAAGCATCTCACCCATTAATCCCTGTTATTCCTTCATGCTTTAGGGGACATCTGTTACACATTATTTTATCACACCTCCCGTACTTCCCAATGGCATACTTTGAACTTCCCGAAACATGACCATCATGCAATGTACTCATCTAGATATGCATCTCAGATCCTCCCTAAAACACTAATGGAAAAATGCCTTGAGCTTCCCTTGAAGGAAATGGCTCTAAAGCCCTAATTTTGGCATCACCACCCCCCTGACATTGAAAACCGTGATAGTCACTAGTTGCACTATACTAGCCTCGCGATGCCATCGCGCTTTTATCTTGGATACCAACGATGATCCCTAAAAGGCAATTTTCCCAAAGTGGACAAGAAGGTTTGTGATCTAGAGGCTTCCAAAATGAGGAGCTGGACGTTTTTCAACGTGGATGAGTTTGAGTTCTCTCAACTTGGCCTTCTAGTCTTATCCCTATGACCTACCTCCTTGAAATCAGGGACTTATCCTATTTTTGGAGAGATCCTAACTCCATTTCCCTACCTATATATTCATCCTCTCCCATTCCAAATGGTTGGTCTTTGGCTATTTTCACCCTTATGCTGAGATTATGCCTACATGCTACTCATTTGGCTTGGAGAAGGGGTGCTTGGAGAGCTTGAGCTTGGACTTGGACATTCACTGAAGGAGATATTATTGACATCAAGGATTGGTTGTATGCTTCCTCCTTTATTCTATCAATATATAAAACGAGTAGTTCATTTTCCATAAATGTGTATGTTGATGTATCATTTATCTTAATGCTCCTCGATCTGTTAAGTAGGTTACTTTCGATTATGCTATTTGTACTTGTATGCTTTGTTGTGTCTTGATCTTTTGTGTAGGCATTTAAACACTGTGAGCAATAGGATCGAGCCCGTGGCACAAGCCATTCGAGGTCTTCAACAAAGGAGGATATTATAGCATCAAAATGAGGTAGGCCATCTTCCTCTTCTACTATATCGATTGTAACTTAGGAAAGTATCTAGTAGATTGTCAAGTAGGTTGATAGTCCCACTCATTGGGATAGAGGGATCATCTCTGTCCTCTGAGAGGATTTCCTGGACAACACCCATTTCTTTCAAAAGTCGTCCAATCAAAGGAAATTATTTACACAAAGCTATTTATGAGAAGGAAATGTTGGCAATACTGCATGCACTTAAGAAATGGCGACCTTACCTAATGGGAAGACACTTCAACGTAAAAACGGATCATGATAGTCTTAAATACATTTTAGAACAAATATTATCTTTAGAAGAGCAACAAAAATGGGTCACAAATATTTTGGGTTATGATTTTGAAATCATTGACAAAAAAGGGAAGAAAAATGTTGTTGCAGATGCACTCTCAAGAAAGGATGAGGATGTGGAAGCATTGCTTTGTGCAATTTCTATTATCCAGCTAGATTGGATAAATGACGCAAGGGATGAATGGAAGAATGATGTAGAAGTGTGGGCACTCATTCAAAAGTTACAGAAAGATCCCATTGCATCTGATACATTTAGCTGGAAAAGTGATTTGTTATGGTACAAAGATCGCTTATGCCTATGTAAGAATTCCCAACTCAAACAAAATATTCTTCTGAATTGCACACCTCTCCCTTAGGAGGGCATTCAGGATTTTTAAAATATTACCACATGGTTAAGAATGATTTTTTTTTGGATGGCCTTAAAAATGATATTCAAAAGTTTGTGGTGGAATGTTTGGTTTTCCAACAAAATAAAGTTGAGACAATTAAGACCTCGGGTCTGTTACAACCTTATCCATTCCAAGTCAATGTTTGGAGGAGGTTGCAATGGATTTTATCACAGGTTTACCCAAGTCCAAAGGAAAGAGTGTCATCATGGTGGTAGTTGATAAACTTACCAAGTATGCACACTTTTTTCCATTATCTCATCCATTTAAATCCAGTACAGTTGCTACTACATTTATGGAAACAATTCAAAAGCTACATGGAAACCCAAAGATTATTGTAAGCGATAGAGATCCCATTTTCACTTGAAATTTTTGGACATAATTATGTTCTTATATGGGTACACAGTTAGCTCATAGCTCATCTGGTCATCCTCAATCCGATGGAAAAACTGAGATAGTGGACAAACGTTTGGAAGGATATATTCGTTGCTTTGTATTTAATAAATAGACACAATGGGTCAAGTGGTTACCTCTGGTTGAATGGTGGTATAACACTTCCTTCCATATTGCAGCAAAAATGACCCCATTTATGGCACTTTATGGATATCATCCACCATCCATCACATCAACTTTAAAATAAAATGCTAAGGTTCAAGAAGTGGAAAATCACATCGAGCATCAACAACAAGTTCTCCCACTCTTAAAGGATAACTTCACTTTGGCACAGAATAGAATGAAACAACAGGCATATCAACATCGCAGTGAAATAAGTTTTGATGCATGTGACTCGGTATTTCTACGACTACAACCATACAAACAAATGTCCCTCAAGCAAGCTAAGAAGGATAATAAATTATCACCAAAGTATTATGGTCCATACAAGGTGTTATAAAAGATTGGTACTATGGCATACGAATTGGAGCTTCATGCATCTTCCCGAGTGCACCCAGTTTTCCATGTTTCATGCTTAAAGAAGGTTATAGGTGACAAGATCCCAATTCAAATAATATTTCCAAAACTTCACGAGGAAGGAAAAATCATATTAGAACTTGAAGCAGTCACAGAAACAAGAAATCAATAGCTACGAAATCAATCAATTTCAAAGTATCTCATCAAGTGTAAGAACTTATCCGTTGAAGATTCCAAATGGGAGGATGATAATTTTATACAGAAGCATCCAAAACTACTCAAGCATTGAGGACAACACTTTTTTGAAGGAGATGGGCATATTAGGTCCCTATAATACAAGTGTATTCCCTTATTATTATTGTCATTGCAACCCCTTATTGTTATTGTTGTTCCAATGTTATCCCCATATTATTATTATTCTACCCCATAGAATCCCACTATTGTTATTGTTGTGCCCTTACATTATTAGTTTTATGTCGACTATGACTATATTGTGATCCCTTGGACTCCTATATATAGAAAGGAGGTTTTTTCATTTGAATCATCCAAGAATTGTTCATTTGTGTAATGTAAAGCAGGTTTCCCCCTCGAAGAGGTTCATTTTGAAGTCATTGATCTCTCTTTTCTTCTATTTTGTGAGCTGGTTGCATAACATAATTCATGTTAATTATAGGTTTTAGAAAGGCATAGTCACCAAATGTTAGGAGTATCCATTAACAATGGGTCGATGTTGCTTCATTATTTTTTGTAATTAAGTAATGAAAATGCATGCCTAACAATACTTTTCAGTCGAGCATTCCTAGACATAAACAAAAACATTTGTTTTGGGTTAGTATCCCAATCCCAACATATTCCAAGAAGGATCAATAGGAATAAAATCACCATTAAATGTAATAAATGTTGGTGGTAGAGTCCCTAAATGCAAAAGAATCAGATTGGAATTTAGATTTTGCAAAAATACCATGTACATGCTTAGTGAATTGTTAACTTGTAGATCTAGATATAAAATACCAACGGTAATCCAAAATTTATAAGCTAAGCTTGATCAAATATTTGAACAAACAAGGATAACATTCAAATAACTTCTTTAAGCCAATAATAATAGATTCTGCAAAATTACCATGTGCATGCTTAGCGAATTGTCAACATGTAGATCTAGATATAAAATACCAATGGTAATCCAAAATTTTTAAGCTAAGCTTGATCAAAGATTTTGTAGATTTTTACGGTAGATTCAACAACTTATGTGATATGTTAAAACACAAGACAAGAATCTACTCTACTCTTCAATGGAAACCAAAATTGATTGATGAAAACAATAAGTAGAAAAGGAAGAATATCAATCGCACATAACACAATATTTCTCTTGGGAAAGAAACTGCTAAAAAACTCAACTATATATATTGCATTAACCATAAGATCTTAGAATAAAATACAATGTTTGTTCAACTCAAACTTCTTGCACTAGTACAATCTAACTCTTCGCCTCTCAAGCCAGCTCACGCCAACACGTAGCCAATTATGCTACCTGCCAAGCCCCTACTTCCTTGTGCAATTCCTAAGAGAATTAGCTCATATTTAATTGGGAAATCCTCACTTTATAACTGTGAAATCCATCCATAGGCCCTCAACTAATTGCATGCACCATCTGTACAACTCGGAAAATTATACAATTGATAGTACAATGTCCATGAACTCTAATCTCAACTGGGTCTTCCTCTGAACTAACTTGCATGAGTTATTTATGAGTGAATCTTTAGTTAAATGGTGTGGTACTGAGGATGAATTGGTTCTCATCCCCACTACTAGACCCCCTTCTAGTTCCTCCAATAGGTAGAATTAGTTTAACTGGCTATAACTCAGTTAGACTGAGTTAATTAATTACAACTCAAAAGAACTCAACCTGGGCCCCTAAAATTTAAGGATCACTCTACATGACTCTAGATAGACTTCCAAATCGAATTTCCTAAGCCAACTAAGTCAATTTAACTTAGTTAACTATTACAAGATGTTATGAGAATAGAATTTCGATTTAATTCTCAATTTAATTCTAGGACAAATTAATTTGGAATTTCTTGTTGTTATTTTCAACACTCCCTCTCAACAAGAAAGGGATTATCTGCTACCCCGATCCTGCCTCTATGAAACTTGAATTTGCATCTTGACAAGGCCTTTGTAAAAGTATTTTCATCTTGATCCTCTATGGGAATTTACTCCAACAACATAATTCTCCTCTACACACAATCTTGAAGATGATGATACTGGATATCAATATGCTTGTACCAATCATGAAAAACTAGATTCTCAGAGAGTTTGATACAACTCTGATTGTCACAGTAAATCAAATTTGGATCCATCTGCTGACCAAACAAACCAAAAAGGATCTTTCTCATCCAGATATCCTCACAAGCTACTTGACTAGCAGCCATGTACTCTACTTCTGCTGAACTGAGTGCAACTGATCTTTGTTTCCTGTTGTACCAAGAAACAGTTGCACCAAGAAACAACTGATGTCCCAATATTGACGATCCCACTTGATGTGCTCTTCCTATTGGATGGAATCCCCACCCAATATGCATCAATGAATCCTTGAAGCTTCACTCCCTTTGTCTGTTTGTACCGAAGACCATACCAACTAGTGTCTCTGAGGTATCTCACCACCTGTTTGGCTCCCTTCCAATACAGCTTGGTCGGCTTAACCATCGCTTGAATAAGTTATTTAAATGCATAACACATGTCTAATCATGTGTTCACCAAATACATGAGTGAACCCACAAGTTTCCTATAAATAGTAGCCTCCACTACTTCACCAAAAGTAGCATCCTCCTTCCTCCAGCTACCTGCAAGAGGAGTATCCATGGGTTCACTGCTCGCCATGTGGAACCTTTTGAGTATCTCATTGGCATACTTTCCCTGAGAGACAAAAATTTCCTCATCACCTTCCCGTACTTTCATACCCAGAAAGTAGTGCATGAGCCCTAATTCCTTCATTTCAAACTCTCTTGCAAGATCCTCTTTGCAAGACTTGATCAACTTATCATCACCTGTCATAATCAAATCATCGACATATAAAACAATAATCAACAATTTACCTTCAAACACAATATGGTAAAGTTTTGCATTTGCTTCACTTTTGGTGAAGCCCAACTCAGTGAAATAACTATCAATCTTGGTGTACCAAGCGCAAGGTGCTTATTTCAGTCCACACAACGCTTTTTTGAGTCAGCACACATGTGAATCTTTGTTGAAGGTCTCAAATCCTTTAGGCTTCTCAATATACAACTCTTCCGTAATCATGTTGTTGAGGAATGTTGTATTTACATCCATCTAATGAATCTTCCATCCCATCTGCACTGGCAGTGCCAGAATGGATATGATTGATGAGTACCTTTCTACAGGAGCAAAAGTCTCATCATAATCAATCCCCTCCACCTGAGAAAAGACTTTGGCCACAAACCTGGCCTTTTGTTTCTCCACACTACTGTTCGTTGCTTGATTTACCTTGTAAATCCATTTGGAACTCACCACTGACTTGTCCACGGGTCTGGGGACCACATCCTAAACATTGTTCCTCACAATGGAGTCATACTCCTCAACCATGGCATCAACCCAAACTGGTTGTTGCATTGCTTCCTCAAAATAGGATGGCTCAGTCTCTACACATCAGCTCATCAAAGCCATGTAGCCAGTGTACCTCTCTTGTCACCTCCTCTGCCTGCGATGTGATGTGGGTGTTCCCACATTCTCTCTAGCAGCATGTAATAACCAATTAGCTTGTCTCGTGTGTTTTGTCCCATATCTGGAAGATCCTACATGAGTGGGTGTCTCCACCCCCTGATCCTCTGCATGCGGTTTCTCCACATCATCCTAAGGTTCCTCCTTTGGAGCTAGAAGCTCCTCAACTGCATGTAGCTGAAGCTCCCTCTCAAGGGAACGTCTCATGGCCTTCGCTTCATCAAATTTTACATTTGTGCGAATAATTGTCATCCTGTATGTGAGAATAATTTCGGCGAAATCACATAATAAATCAATTGTCGACACGTTTCGAACCAACTAGTGTGGTTCATCGTCAAGACAAGTTGAAGATCCAATCTGAGCGATAAGTTAAATAGGGACAGCAGGCCATTCCAACAGCTAAATTTTCCTGAGTAACCGTTAAAGGACCCTAACGGCTAGGTTTGACCAGGACCAAGGGGAGGGACCCAAATTTTATTAAATTCTTTTATTTATCAATTTTATTATTATTTATAATTATATATATATATATATAAATTATATATCGTATTATTTATAATATTAATATTATTATATTATATTAATATAATTATTTACCACTATATATATCCCTATTTATTTACCATTATATAATCTATTTTCAATAAATATTATTTATTAGAGTGATATAGGGTAAATAATATTATAAATCTAACACTTTTAATTAAGGTAATATTTATATCTATAATATAATTAAAATTTATTTTATTTTATTATATATTTATTTATTTTATATTAATAATAATTCATATTATTACATCTTATAATATTATTAATACTATATATTTACCATATTAATATTAATATTATATATTATTTAATAATATATATTTACCATATTTATTATTTATTATTTATTAGAGTAATATAGTGGTAAATATTATTATAAACTAACGTTTATTATTAAGGTAATATTTATATCTATAATTTAATCAAAATTAATTTTTATTTTATTTATATATTCATTATTGTATATTAATTAATATTCATATTATTAGATCTTATTATATGTATTTTTAATAATAATATTTACCATATTACCTAATGAAAAATGTTTATTTATATTTAATTACTATATTAATAATAACATTAAGATTTCCAATATACTAATATTAATATCATTAATGAATATTATTTATTTAAATTATTAGAATAAACCTAATGGTAGATATTATTATTATATCCCTATTATCTTATTATTATAAGTAAGATTTAAATCTAGAACTTAATTAAAACTAAGGAAAATTTTATTTTTTATTTTTATTTTATTCTATATTTAATTTATTTATTTATTTAAATGCTAATATTATTTAATATTCATATTACTATTAAGATAAAAGTAATAAAAATATAAACTTACCATCTTATATATTATTTAATAATATATATCTACTAGAAATAGTAGTTAATAACATTATCAATAATAATAAAATTTGGCTAGCTTATAATCTGAAAAATAATTTCTCAATGACTAATATTATTATTATTATTGGGGCTGATAGTCCAAGCTATAACTTTACCAAAAGGTTAATTTCATTTATTAGGAGAGAAACGAATGTTAAAACACTCACACCGGACACGAAACACAAGACAAGCAGGAATGAGGAGGCTAGGAAGACAGGGTTGGGATCCAACAACTGCTAATCTTCCAGCCGTCATCCCTATTAAGATTCTTAGGCCTTTTTTCGATTTCAAGGGCCTCTCTAAACTTTCAATGGTGAAACTGCCCAACCTTTGCAATGACACGAGCCTCCTCAATACAGACATGATGTTTAGTCTTCTCGGCATGCTCTGCAAGGGCCGAGGACTTGGCCCTTCCATGCCTTAAGTCTGTCAAACGCTCATTAATCCTTTGATTAATAGAGTGACCGGTCTCACCAATGTATGGTGTCCCACAGGAACATGGAATGACATAGACGCCCTTCATGTCTTTAGGGTCGATAGGATCTTTTACAGACCTAAGAGAGCCACGGATGGTATTAAGAGGCCTAAAGGTTGCGGGGACATTGTGCTTTTTCAGAATCCTGGCAATCTTGTCAGTGGTTCCTTGGATGTAAGGTAGGTGAACCTCCATGACACGATCTTTAGGATCTTTATGGATTGAAGGCTCCTTACGGGCCTTGAGGAAGGCTTTCTAACCCAGGTGTCTACTGTAACCATTTTTAACAAAGACATCTAGTAGATGAGCCTTCTCTTTTTCCAAGCTCTTTTCATCGGATATTCTCACAGCTCGGGTAGCAAGCGTGCTAAGAACACCCAACTTCTGAGGGAGGAAATGATGGGAGCTAGCATGTTTTTCGAAAGAAAACTCATACTGATCAATATCTTCATGCTAGCTCCCATCATTTCCCCGCTCAGAAGTTGGGTGTTCTTAGCACGCTTGCTACCCGAGCTGTGAGAATATCCGATGAAAAGAGCTTGGAAAAAGAGAAGGCTCATCTACTAGATGTCTTTGTTAAAAATGGTTATAGTAGACACCTGGGTCAGAAAGCCTTCCTCAAGGCCTGTAAGGAGCCTTCAATCCATAAAGATCCTAAAGATCGTGTCATGGGGGTTCACCTATCTTACATCCAAGGAACCACTGACAAGATTGCCAAGATTCTGAAAAAGCACAATGTCCCCGCAACCTTTAGGCCTCTTAATACCATCCGTGGCTCTCTTAGGTCTGTAAAAGATCCTATCGACCCTAAAGACATGAAGGGCGTCTATGTCATTCCATGTTCCTGTGGGACACCATACATTGGTGAGACCGGTCGCTCTATTAATCAAAGGATTAATGAGCATTCGGCAGACTTAAGGCATGGAAGGGCCAAGTCCTCGGCCCTTGCAGAGCATGCCGAGAAGACTAAACATCATGTCTGTATTGAGGAGGCTCGTGTCATTGCAAAGGTTGGGCATTTTCACCATCAGAAGTTTAGAAAGGCCCTTGAAATCGAAAAAAGGCCTAAGAATCTTAATAGGGATGACGACTGGAAGATTAGCAGTTACTGGATCCCAGCCCTGTCTTCCTAGCCTCCTCATTCCTGCTTGTCTTGTGTTTCGTGTCCGGTGTGAGTGTTTTAACATTCGTTTCTCTCCTAATAAATGAAATTAACCTTTTGGTAAAGTTATAGCTTGGACTATTAGCCCCAGTAATAATAATAATATTAGTCCTTGAGAAATTATTTTTCAGATTATAAGCTAGCCAAATTTTATTATTATTGATAATGTTATTAACTACTATCTCTGGTAGATATATATTATTAAATAATATATAAAGGGTGGTAGTTTATGTTTTATTCTTTTATCTTAATAGTAATGATGATATTATAAATATTGCTTATAAATAATTAATTAATTATTATAGAATAAAATAAATTTCTTTCAGTTTTTAATTAGGTTCCAGATTTAAATCTTACTTATAATAATAAGATAATAGGGATATAATAATAATATCTACCATTAGGTTTATTCTAATAATTTAAATAAATAATATTCATTAATGATATTAATATTAGTATATTGGAAATCTTAATGTTATTATTAATATAGTAATTAAATATA
>APFE031048012.1:93787-108447 GCA_000404065.3 Pinus taeda | reverse complement strand
GCTGTTGGAATGGCCTGCTGTCCCTATTTAACTTATCGCTCGGATTGGATCTTCAACTTGTCCTGATGATGAACCACACTGGTTGGTTCGAAACGCGTTGACAATTGATTTATTATTTGATTTCACCGAAATTATTCTCACATACAGGTTTATGGATCACAAAAGTCTAAATTCTTTAATTGTCATCCTGTTGGTTCGCAGGTACACCTGATAGTTGTGAGGAGTGTCAGTGTACCCCACAAATATCCCCAACTTAGATATTGGATCAAGCGTTTTTTGTGCATATTTTGTTACATGGTAGTAGATTGATGAACCAAAAACCTTGAAGTGTCCCACATCTAGTTTCTTCCCTGAAAAATCCTCTTCCGATGTACTCATCCCAAGAATTTGATTAGGGCTTATGTTATGAAAATAAATAGTTGTGTTCCATGCTTCATCGCAGAAGTGTAGTGGTAGGCCCTCATCATGCAACATCGCTCGTGTCCATGATGTAATTTTTAACAAGCACGATAGAAACCACCAATAATGACGATGGCCCTCAAGGTACTATCAACACAATCCACAAGATGTGAATACAAGAACTGAAGTCAAACATCCACGAAATTACTCGATCTAAATCAAATGATGTGAACTTGTCGTCGAGTGCGAATAAATTTCCATTAGGGCATGCAAGCTCTAAGGTACTGGAAGGGAGTCTCTCAGTCAACTTCCCAGATAATGAGTTGAAGTCGACGGAAAGTGATCATGTCGAGGATGGCCATAATGAATCCCACATCATCGACACGAGACGAGAGGATACAAAATTATTTTGGATGATACAGAGATCATAGGTAAGTTTAACTGCAGAAGGGAAACTCTTGAACATATCGGTGACACAAACTGGAAGTCTGGCAAATTTTGGATCCATAGGATTGGTGGTCATGATGACGTGGCAGAGATCAAATGGAAGGAAAAAATGAATGGTCCAAACCCAGGAAGGTCAATGATACAAAGTAGGATATCCCAACCCGATATGAAGCAAAGAGTGTCATGTTCAAGAGTGAGCTGCCGAAATGACTGATGGATTTCCAAATTTTCCCCCACCATTTCTGGCGAGTACCCCAATTATTTTTTGATTGCAATCTTGAAGGGGATAGCATATGCTTGCACTGTAAGTTCATCCTTCAAATGAATCCAACCTAGTAAGTTTGACGAGCCCTAGGAAGGAGAAGCTCGTGTTCGTCATGATGATGAATCTGATATCGTTTAATAGTTTAACGAGTCCGACAAAGGTGTAACTCAGTATCTTTCTCATGTTTAAAGAGTTTGAAAAACGCACGTAAAAGAAAACTCCACATGGTCCCTTTTCGTACATTTATGTCTCTCGAGCCCGAAAAGGTAGAAAATAATACTTGAGAGAACCGCTTGACCATTTTAGTCAACGAGTGCCTTTTTTGTAAATAGTGCCTCCCATCCCGAAAAAGGGGTAAACTTATATTGGGCGCATGACGTCGCATCCGTTAACGAATCTGAAACGACAAGGGCTAAACCATCTTTTCGTTTTTAAAGGGTCAGAAAAGAGCTGAAAGCAAACCCCCCATTTTTATTCTCTTTAACAAGTCAAAAAGGTAAAAATATTAGGCGATCTTTTCATATGAGTTTAACGAGTCGAGAAAAGAGCTGAAATATGACTCATTGCCATCGTCGAACATCCATCACCTGTCACTTCACAAGTCAGGAAAAGTGTATTATCGAGTCCTTGAGGCAAAATAAGTCAAAAATATTTACAAAACCTGATATTTTCATGAAAAATGAATAAAAAGGGAAAAAGTAAATATATTTTTACCATTTACCATTTTACCTTTTCATTGAAGACTTTTTACCCACTTTTACCCTAGTTTTTCCGAAGCAGATTGCGGGGGATCCGCGAGGTTAATCGATGAACTGTCAATTCCAGGTAACAGTCGAAGCTCCGAGCTCCATTTTCATGCTATTAATTTCTATTTTTAGCCATTTTTTCGGATTTTTAGGGAGGTTTTTCAGAGAACAAATTCGCCCTCGGCTGACGCGATTTCTGGGCATGGGACCGCATCGGCCGAGGGTGATTTGCACACCTGGTCAGGACGACCGGTACTGTGATGCAGGAAAGTGTTCCCTCTACAGACAGAGGTAACCCCTCTAGCCCTAGAGTGGGTCTAGTCACAAACAAGGATAGATCAACAATAGATTTCCTTAAATAGTTAAAGTTGGAGGCCTACCTCAACTAGTGGTCGATGGAGTTCCATTGCGTTGCTCCAACTTCCACTTCCTTCTCCTCAACGAGTGATCAACCTGAAACAGAGCAAAGGAAATACAACAAATCACGTAACCGGAAACAATAATGAACTATTTACTCACAAAGTCAAGAAGTCATGAGCTATCAAGTACATTTCATACAAGACATAGGAAAACATCATTGATTACATTAATAATGAAATAACAGTCAGCTTACAACCAAAGTCTTGACGTCACAAGCTTTCTCAGAAGGGTCCAGCGAGTATGTTCTTCAGGCATTCACTCTTTGAAGATGGATCTCCCAACATACAAGAGATCTCTCACTCATAAGTTTTGCACAAGATTAAGGGCACTTCACAACCTTCCACAAGCTATCAACAATCCCACACTTGCCACACTCACACCAGCTATCTAGAAAACTCACAAAACACTAACAGCACCGCTCAACTAGCCAACTATCTGAAATTAGCAATGCATAGCAATGGTGAGAATTTAAATAGGACAAGGAGTCTCCCTGAAAGGTGGAAGAGTGAGCTTATCCCAAAGGAAGGTAGCACAATTGACAGAACTGCCACACCAGGAAGGGAAGGGCGACATAAACAATGCCAACAACTAGGTCTGGAGTCATTTGGAGGGCCAACTGCTGGAAAAAATTCGCCCAATCTGGATCATCGCAGGCACATAACTAGGGTTCTGTGCTGACATCGCTAGTGATCAGTACAGCTAGTCAGATCATCGCTAAAGGAAACACATAGCCCTGCGCTGGTGCTTAAAATCGGGCCATCGCGGGAATGAGGTGTACTTTTGTGCTAGCAGCGTGAATGGACTATTCATGAGCACCTTTCAGCACGTTTATAAAGCCCATAGCCGCGATGAGGCAGATAACTTAGGAAAAGTGGGTCAATTGGCAGCATATGAGAGCATTTGTCTATCATAAGCATGTTTGACTTGGACACATGACACAATGAGATGACCGGGAGTGAAAGCAGTGATAAATTACTGTGTAACAGATGCCCCCTAAAGTATGAAGCCCGAGAGAGTGGGAGGGGTGAAATGCTTTACAAAACCGACTGACCTGGAACGCCATTTGGAAGGACTTGTACGCAAGTTGAACTGATATCTCTGAAGTACATGTAGTCTAGGCATGGGCGCAGCCATCCAAAAGACATACGAAATAGGCTTGTGGTATGGACGCAGCCATCCAGCTAATGAGACCATGATAATGATAAAGGTATGGTCGCAGCCATCCATCAAGACTCAGGCATGGTCGTAGCCATCCATCAATGAGTCATGTAATCATGAGCCAATCCACGCAGCCCGAACACATGTGATCTGAGTTTGGGGTATTTAACCCAACAGATCATAGTACAAATTCTAGCATGCGAATAGAGGTGTTGAAGTCGAGCATGATAGAAAATCGCTTGATAACCGGTCGATGATGTAAACCGTTAACAAGCGTGAGAGAAAGCACTAATAATGTCAATGGTTCTCAAGGTACTGTCCAGTGCAATCCATGAAGTCTGAAAAGTGAGTTGAATTTGAACACTTGTGGAATCACCCAATCGACGACCAATGATGCAAGTCGACCGTCAGGCGTGAAGAACTTGCCATTGAGGCATGCAAGCTCTAAGTTACCAAAGAGGATCTCTAGATAAATCTCCTGGATGATGAGCTGATGTCGACAAGAGACGACCCGTCGCAGGAGGGCCATAATGTTTCCCCCATTAATGACACGAGATAAGGAACAAGTAGTAGATGGTGAAACAGAGTATCAGAGAAGGAGACAAAGGTGTAAACTATAGAAGGATTATACTCTTGAACATGTCGGTGACACGACTCCGGAGGGTGGCAGCATTCAGGTACCAGCGGATCAGAGGCTTGATGAAGACAACATGGATCAAATGGAATGAGGCTAAATGACAACCCAAACCCGCAGAAGGCCAAATGATGACGTATGGATGTCCCAACCTGACAAGAAGCGGAAGTGTCAATGTTCAAGAGTGATTAGCTGCCATAGACAATCAATGGAAAACCTGTTGTTGAATCTAACCTAGTAATAGCTAAACGAGCCCTAGGGAAGAGAAGCTCGAGTCTCGTCATGGTGACGAGTCCAATGTCGTCAGGTTTTAATGAGTCTGACATAGGTAAAACTCGGACTCTTTTTCATGTTTAGGGAGTTTGAAAAAGACACAGAAAAGAAAATTCCAGTGGGGTCCTTTTTCGTAGATTTGTGTCTCTCAAGCCCGAAAAAGTATAAAACGATACTCGAAAGAACCGCCCGACTATTACAATCGAGAAGTAATTTTCATGATTAGTGACTTCAACCTGAAAAGGTAGAAAAGCGACCAAAATCACGTTGTTTCGTAACCAATAACGAGCTTGAAACGACAAAGGCCCATCAATCTTTTCGTTTTTAGACAGTCGGAAAGAGCTTAAAGGCGACCGCCTCTTATTTACTTTTAACGAGTCAAGAGGAATGACCTGGCTATCTTTTCATTTTTCAAGTCGGAAAAGATTTTAAAGATGACTTTGTTATCACCTAAATCCGCCTTAGGCTGAAGGAAGGCAAAATTTAGGGTAACCACAAACCACGCTCAGTCTGGTAGCTAGCCCTACTAGAACAGGAGAGGGCTCTCTCCGAGTCACGCTCAGCAAATAGATAAACGATATGGCCTGAGATGACTTATAGTGAAATATTTATTTTAGGCTAGTAAACAAATATGGATACAAGAAACAATTTTTTAAGAATGACTGGGTTTCTGGGATGTATGGGACCAAAGAATAGCAATGAGCAAAGAATTTAACACAAAGGCACAGATTACTTCATGAGGCAAGACAGGCAGAAAGTCTAGCAATTAAATTTGAAGTAATGCAGAACGGAAAGATTGTTTAGGAGGGTGAAAAGGGCATAAACACATTAATCCTTTTCAACAGAACAAGAACACATACGTGAAACTTTCCCACAGGCAGAGCAACAAATATGAATTCTACCTTATCTTACTTAGAAAATTTCACTGGAAATGAAGATGAAATGAACTGTGAAACATAACGAAATACATATGAAACATAAAGAGACACATTTGCTAAACTCACAACCACATGAATCTCATGAAACAGAGCCGCTGCCTTTCATTAATCCTCTGTCAAAATATACAATGAAGAACTGAGTTTCTCTCCCACAGTCTCCCAAAAATTATAATCAACCAACCCTTTTCAAATGGTTTTCATACAATAAATAGGCCATGCCATGAGGAAATAGAATGACCAAGAGTTGGGGAGTTTTTCGAATCATTACAAAGTGGAAGTGGAAAGCCAAGCATTAGTTACAGGTGCAGCGTTACAAAAATGACAAATGGATTGGGTGACTGCTCGGCTTCCTTTTCCACTTGGATAGAAGCCATACTCTAGTGAAAATACTTTAAATTTTTCCTTAGGTGCCAAAACAAATTAAGTGTAGATGAGCGGGCCCACTTGGAGAAAGTCGCGAACCGAAATGTCGTGAAGCGGAAGTGATTTGGCCTTTTTGTCTATATGCGCCGCGCCACTTTGGAGGTTGTTTTGAGGTACCTGCAGGAGTCCAAATTGTGCCCAAGTGTGCTTGTTGGAAAGCCTGGCCTGTCTAATTTCCAACCCAAGTGGAATTTCTAAATTTGGTGCTCATTTGCCCCTCCAAATCTTCATTCTCCCCAGGACTACTTCCTGTGTGTCAAAATAGGGGCAGAGAGGTCATTTTTTGAGTGTTTTTTACCTCCTGGAGACTCAAATCATGCCTAAATTTCTTGTCCATGCACCAGTAGTCGTGATTTTGCATGCTGAATCCTAAGCTCCCAATCCTAAGTGACACGCCAGTGGCGCAGCACACAGGGAGAAAAAACCTGTGTTGTGACCAAAAATTTTCCATGTGACCAAAATTGCCCCAAATTTCTTGAAATTTGGGTTGGAGGTTCTCTATGAGGAACTATGCTGGGCCACAGAGGCTTCAGCCAAGATTTGAAGCCGATCTTGCTCTTTTTGCCTCTTTTGCCTCTTTGTCGCTTTGCTCAATTTTGCCTTCAAACTCCTTATCTGAGCCTTTGAACTCATGTTCCATGCCCTATAATGATAAACCATCCGCCTCAGTATAGTTTTGTCCCTGTCGACCTTCTCTAGCAGTCTCTCAAGGTGGATGTTGATGCGCTTGAGCCAAGACTCTCGGTCATTGTTAATCTCTTGCTCCAAGGGAGTGAGCTCGATCCTCCTATGCCTGGCAGCTTGGCGATTCTCACGGATGCTTTGCAGCTCCATGATCTCATGCTAGTCCTCAAGCTGTTTGTTCCTCTTCTCCAAATACCTGATAATCCGTTTGGCCCTCTCCAAATTGAGTGACAAGTCTTGGATCTACGTTTTCTGCTCTTGGATGGTCCTCCTAAGTTTGGCACTCTCCTCATCTACATCATCATCATGAATGAGGATAAAGTTGGCCTCTTGCTCACCTGATGGCCCCTCATCATGCATGGCCTCTTTCCCTTGTCCTATACCTGTGTTGTTGATGTCGAAAGCGAGGCCTCTTCCACCCCGGGTGGAGATAACACTCGCTTTGCTGCTGCAAACAAAAGCCTACTGCCTCTCTGATATGTGATGAATACTGGCATAGTAGTGGTCTCATGGCACTCATACTGATGAGAAGGACCACCTATCTCATGCTCAACCTCTGATAATACATGTGAAGTGTTGAAGAGGTCACGGAGATGAAGTCATCCCAAGTAATGCCCTGCAATCCCAACTGATGATCCACCAAAATCTAGATAAGAGCAAAGTGATAAACATTGTTAAGTTGTTGCTGAGGGGTCTTGTGCTGCATGAAGGTTTTCATCTGCTCTATGTTCCTGCAAATGAAAAATGGGAGGTTCATCATCCGTACCCTGGTAAAGTGCATGAGCAACCTGATGTGATAGGCATATAGACGAGAGAACCTCCCCTCATAGCTAAAGTATTTCATGATCAATTTCATGAGTGGAACATATTCATCTTTCAAATATCTGAATGGAAAGACTCTTGTGAGCTGCCTCAAGAAACTGGCCTTAATGTAAGGCTCATAATATTGCCTATCCACCTTCTGTTTCTTGTGCCACTGTTCTCCAACATTCGGTATGTCAGTTGCTAATGAGATAGTTTCGGGTGTCAATGTGAAGGTGACCCTGGCCAAGATAGAGTTACCTCCATGTAGGTGAAGCACAAAAAGACGGGCCAACTCATGATGAACTCGAACATTAGCCACCCTTTGACAAAACTCAAAACCTGATAGATGCTGGAAACATGACATAGCAAGAGGACATGCCTGCAGCTCTATGAGGGCGGTTGGCTCATCCCTAACGTGTTTGCCACTTTTGTGATGTCTCCTGGGAGCCTGTTCTTCCGAGGATGAAACAATTTGTGTTTCCATCTCATACTCCGATGAATGCTCAGATGCCATGACTACTGTGTGTACTATACTTGGGCTGCCCTTTGATGATGGTATGAAACTAGGTGTTGTTGTGATATCTGCCACCAAGGGGAACAATGAAAAAAAAGGGAGTGTTAGGAGAGGAATAATATGATGGGAATAGGGGTTATGGGGGAAATGTTGTTTAGGGATATGTAGGAGGGTTTGGGGATTTTATAAGGTAGGGTTTTGGGGTTTACATTGATCAATGAGTGGAGCGATAGGGAATATGGGTTTAGTAGTGTTTTAGGGTAGGGAAAATAAAGAAAAATGGGATAGGGGGGAAGGGAACAATGGAAAGGAGTGAAACAACGAGAGGTGAAAGAGGAGCCTTGGCATCAATACCACAAGTTTGCAACCCTAGCAACCATGGCTTTGATGTTTTATAGTGGTAGGTTTTATGAGTTTTTGTTGCAATTATACATAGCCATGAACCACCATAACCTTCACAAACATACATGAGCCATCAATATTTAGAGCCTACCTGTCGATTTGAGGGGTTTCAAAGGCGACTTGATGCAATTTGGAACAAGTTTCAGGCCTTTGTGGGTGTGTGCCGCGCAGCAAACCCAGTGCGTCGCGCCCTATGTGTGCACCGCGCCCATGTAAACTTTACACTGTGGGGTGGCGTTGTGTGCGCGGCGCTCTTTATATGCGCCGCGCCCCTCTGTGTGTGCGTCGTGCTCTTGAAAATGACTCCAACCTCTCCTAAAGCGCGTGCTTTGTTCTCCCAAGGAATTTGCAATGTTTCTCTATGACTTTGAGTTGCACAATGACTTTGTTTGCTTGTGAAAATGCTTTATAAAGACTTTGAGGTCATGGGTTTAATTTTTTCTTCTTCAAAAACCCACTTTGCTAATGTTTCATTTTAGCTCTTTTCACTGAGTTAATGCAACACTGAATTTCACTTTTTCCTTTGAATTTTTAGCTAGAATGATGAAATTTTTTGGCACTTTTGCAGGGGTCGCATGACATGGCGTTTGGCCAAGGAAACCATGACTGCACCTGAAGAAATCAACTGGCGACTTTTTTGAAAATTATCACAAATGACACACTGTTTGACTTTTCTTCAAAACAAAGTTTTGAAGAACAGTCGTAATCTGTCAACATGACGATGAAAATATCTTAATCATAACTTTGTAAGGGCCTCACATTGGTATAAATGGCTTTATTGGACATGGTTGAAGACAAAATTGACTAATCCCTAGACCTAATGATTGAAAATGACTTTTGTCCATTAAAGGACCAAACCTTGACTGTCATGGACTTTAGTGAACCTTGACAAAATACTTAAGCCAGAAGGTGCCAGACATGAGGGGGACTGACTAACAAGACCTTTTCCGTCAGATTATGGCCTGCCCCTAGTGGAATGCAGCTGAGTGAATGGAGCGGGACTCCTAAAAATGAAATGCATAAAGAGTTTTGATCTCTGACGGAGGACTGACCAGACCGACTCTAACATTGGCTCCAATAGGGGATGGTAGCTCCTTGGAGGTGCCAAGAACAGTAGATCTTTGGAAGAGCTAAATAGTGCCTTCGTCCATTGGGCTATGGAGTCATTATTTCGACAAACAACACAAGACTCTGACTCATTTATGAAACTAAATGACCAAAAAATTGACTCAAATTTGACATTGAAATGACTTCAAGACTAACTTGACAAACTCAAACCAAACTGAACTAAAATGGTATTTACAATGACAGTGGAAGCAGCGTTAATAACTCAGAAATGGTACCACTTGAGCAGCCGACCATTGATCGGCCCTCCTGGACAATATTCCTCGTTCATTTCCTTCAGAAGAAAAGCATTTTGACCTCGATATGCTGCAATCTTGAAAGGACCTTTCCAGAGGTTCTCGAACTTACCGTGCTTACCTATTTCCTCATTCCTTGCATCCCACTTCAGCACCACATCATCCAACTGAAATTTATCCGCCTTTTCTTTTCTATCATAAATTTTCTTGATCTTCTCCTGAAATTTGGACGTGTTCTTGAAAACTTCTTCTCTGGTCTGCTGCAAGTGGACCATTTGATTCAACCTTCTCTGCATGGGATCTTCTTCACTGTCGTCCTCCTGGAGAAGTTTGACTACCGGGGCTGTGAGAGAGGTAGGAAATACTGTATCAACTCCATAAAAAAGCTCAAATGGTGACGTACCAATTGATTTCTTCTGCCTGACCCGATCTGCCCAAAGTGCATTGACCAACCTCTTGTGCCAGCTCTTCTTGTTTATTTCCAGCAACTTCTTGATGATGTTGACCAATGATTTATTCGAAGACTTTGCCAATCCATTTCTTTTAACCAGCTTTGTGGGCTTTATTTCCACATCATATTCCAACAAAGCTGCAACCCATTTGCCTCGTCTTCCTTCCAGATCGGTCTGCACTAAAACATCTTTGACAGCAGCGTTTGGAACATAGGCCAAAATATGAGAATGTAGAATATATACCTGAAGATCTTTCAATGCTTTCACAAGTGCCAGGGCTTGCTTCTCAATGATGTTGTATTTTAAACCAGCATCTCTTATATCTCTACTGAAGAATGCAATATGTCTTTCGTGATCATCTCTTTTCTACAATAACACCGCTGCCATAGTATGCTCCGAAGCAAATGAAAATAATATGAAATCCTGAGTGTAGTCCAGGCTGACTAGAACTAGAGCTGAAGAAAGAGCTAATTTGACTAAATTGAAAGATTTTACAGCTTCCTCCATCCATTTCACTTGGTTGTCCTTCTTAAGCATGTTTGTAATCTCTCTTAGGTGCTCAGTAAGATTAGGTACAAAGCAGCATAGAAAATTCATCTTACCATTGAAAGATTGAATCTCTTTCTTATTCCAGGGCAAATCGATTTGTTGAATTGCTTGTACACGTGTTGGGTTAATACGAATTCCTCCATGGCAAAAAATCTCTTTTTCGGATTCAGTGACAAGCCATATTTTCTGCACTTTTGAAAGACAGTTTTTAGATGGTACATGTGTTCTTCATCAGATTTGGAAAACACCATCAAATCATCCAAGTATACAACCAAAAAGACATCCTTCTCATTTGCGAAAGCCAAGTCCATTGCACGCTGAAATGTGGCACTCGCATTCTTCAAACCGAAAGGCATTTTAGCGTAATGAAAAGTTCCCCATGGAGTGGTGAACGTTGTCTTGTCTCGGTCATCTTCATGGATAGAAACTTGGTTATATCCAGAATAACAATCGAGCAGTGACATATGAGATGCTCCCACTACTCGCTGAAGTATATGGTCCATTTTGGGCAGTGGATAGTTGTCTTTCAACGAAACTTTATTGAGATTTCTAAAATCAATGCATAAGCAAATCTCACCTGTCTTATTTCGTACGGGCACCAAATTAGAGATCCAATCTGAAAATCTGATGGGAACAGTGATCCCTGATTTATACAACTTGTTGATCTCCTTTTCAATTGATGGCAGCAGCTTTGGATTAAGCCTTCTCAACTTTTGTCTGAATGGTTTCTGATTGGGATTGATGGGTATAGTGTGCTGAATTATATTGGTATCGTATGTCTTTAAGTCAAACTAGTCCCAAGCAAACACATCTGCAAATGAAGACAGTAAACTGATATATTTGTCCTTTATTTTTGGTGGCAATGCTTTAGACAGTTTTGCCAATTTAGGATTAGCAGTTGCTCCGACATTGACCTCTTCCACACCCTTCTTTGTTGGCTGCAATGTTGGTTTGCGGGCTACATCATCTTGATCGAAGAGTTCTTCTAAAGGTATCAAGCCTTTAGGAATAACGTTATTCTTTAGCTGCAACACGTCCATTTGATTGATCTGCACATCATCTGTACCATTGCCTTTGCCATCGTCATTTTCTACATCAATTGAGGTTTCTTTGAACTTGCATTTGTTTTGCAGAAAATCATCAATCTCCTCATCATCTTGGAAAACATGCCAATATCTCTGATTGTCTGGAACGGTTGGATGATGCTTGACATGGATTTCGAATTTATTGCTGGAGTTCATTGGGATCTTCAAACTACTTGCTGCCTTAGCTAGAGAATCAACAATACTATTTTGTATACGAGGCACACACGTCAAGGTATATTCTGAAAATAATTTTAGGATGTCTAGAACTGCATTATGGTAAGCCCACATCCTAGGATGCTTTGCTTGATATTTGCCTCTGACCTGCTTAATCACCAATTCGGAGTCGCCATATAATGAACTCCACTACTTGTAGCTCTGCACAAAACACGTCACACGTAAACCCATTCGATATAAAATGATCAATATACATAAAAAAATAGTTGAAAAACCAGATATTAACTTAACCGTGTGATAAAAAATGAGAAAAACCCACATTTATAAAATATAATTTTTTTAATTTCCAAAGATTACTATAAAAAGGGGTTAATCCATCCATTTTTACCATTGTTACTGTTCATTCCACTGTGGAGCATTTTGGAGCACCAAAGTTGGTGAGCTAATTTCGACCTCGTTCATCCATCGTTCACCCCAAAACTCCATCCAGGTAGATAGACTTCGTCCGCGCTTCATTTTGACTGCTAAATGTGTTAATTTAGGCGGATTTTTTTTGGATCAGGCTCCACCGCTCAGTCATCGCAGGCATACCCCTCGGGTCTGCGATGACCGAAAAAATTCACACATAGCGCGCTCTGATCATCGTAGAAAAGTGGTGTGCTTCCACCATGACCACGAAAAAATAGAACTAGCGACCTCACGTCATCGCGTCTGTTTTAAAAACAGACGCAATGACAATGCAAAATTATGTTTTTACGCAAATTACGCTTTGAATTTTGTAAAATAAGTGCTAATTCATTTTTTCGTCATGAAAGCTATAATGGCGTTTGTTTGGCAAGAACGAATGCATGATGACAATGATATTCAAGCTTTCACCAATGTGGGGTGCCGAAACGGATTACGAGCATGTGGATTGCTCAAATTCTTCACTTACACCGCACCTTCGGTAACAGCCTGATTTACTAGAGCTACTGATCCGAGCATGGAATCCCACAGATGGGAAATTCATCATCTAAGGCTGGGTTATCGATTTTGACGCTACATACATATATTTTTTGACTGGGTTTGATCAGGGGCTCATGTCCCAAGTGTCGAAAAATTCTCAAAATTGAAAGAGCTCAAAATTGGCTTGAACCTGAATGACTGGATAGACCCTATCCTCTCGATTCCGGCGGTACAAACGGTTCGAAAAACGGTCGCCGTATGTGAACGTTACGTCAAAAACAAAATCGCCCAATAACCCTTAATTTTTGAATTTTCAAAACAAACTAAAAAAAGAATATTCCACGGAATATTCCACAGAATATTCCATGGAATATTCCTTTAGAGCAGACCAATCAGAAGTTTCCACATGGCAAGCCCAGAGGCGACCATGTGGCCCAGGATGACATCATCATACATGGGCGCGATGTATAAACTTTTGGTTAGCATTGGCAAGGTTCGAACTCATGACCTGCCTGCCACAAGCCCTCCGCCTTACCATTGGGCTATGGAGGCGCTGTTGTTAATATGGCGATGAAAAGCATTTAAAAAGTTTAAATTTCAGGTGGGCGGGAAAGTAAGGGGGCCAGCCCCTAAGGGCCAACCCCCATGCCATATGTCCAAGTGCCCGGAACCGTGGGCCCAACCAAACAGCCAGCGCGCAATCCGAGGTAAACCGCTGAGCTTTTTGTGGTCACATGCGCACTTTTAGCCAGTAGTGAAGGTTCAGTTGGCGGATTTTTTGGCGGAGCACCAAATATGGCGGTCCCGCCATAATTGGCGAAGCTTAACTAAAGTTAGCTGGAGTTTTTTTAGGGGAAACTGGCAGTTGGGAGTAAATTGCCATAACTTTGGCTAGGAAAGGCAGTTTTGGATGATTTTTTTTTTTTTTTGGGTATTTTGGATGTTCTGAAGCCATTGGAATAGGTATTTCAGCCATCAGAGGTCATTTGCATAGGTTTTGGAGCCGTGGAAGTTCTAGGAGCCACCAGGGCCCAGTATTGTGAGAACTGTTCCAGGTTGCAGGTATCCATTGGAGGTGAACCAACAGTCAATCCTGAAGGATTCATGTGTTATGAATCCAATTTTACAGTCTATTTCACCTGTAGAGACTTCTATTCAGCTGTAAATTCATTTTGAGCATTTAATTAAAACGAGGACTGACCCATTTTGGAGCCTTGGACCCAGTAGACGTAGCCCAGGAGGGGTGAACTGCTTCATCAACTTCTTTTGCATCTGTGGTTGATTTATTTTGCAGAAAAAATTCATTTTAATGTGTTAAACAATAAAAGGAAATAATTCTGCTATGCTTGAATGGATCATGAACAGCTGGAAATTTCATTTGTTTCTTTACTGCAAGACATGGGAATCTTTTAAACATGTTTACCACTGAATTGAATACCTTGCAAACCTTTTTCATGTAGTTTCAAATTCAGATCAAGTTGGTATCAGAGCTATGTTGTTGTTTCTTTGTATCAAAAGCAGTCAAATAAGCTAAAGAGAGAGCCTGAAACGAGCCAGGAAGCCTTCGAAATGCTCTTGTTATACAATTGCAAAGTAGATAACGGCTCTTTCAGTCAATCTCTGGTGTAGTTGTCTTTTGATTGTTTTTGTGCAAAGATCTTCTAACTGTCTTGCAAGTATTGGTGCTTACCAGGTTGAAACTTAAAAGAGGGGAAGGACAGTTGACTAGAGAACGGGAGAATCCTCAGTCAAGGAGGAAGGCCAGAGAGCCATCACCTTCACCTTCAATTTCATCCTCAAGAGTCTCAGCAGAAGCTTCAAGAATGTCTGCACAGGAAGGAGAAATTCCTGCAGACACAGATCCAAGAGAAGAGAGAGTCTTCAGAAAGGCTTTCTTGGACCTCACTGAAATGGTGAGGATATTGTACCAAGAAAGAAATGAGAAATTGGCTGGAGAAGGGTCCAAACATCCACTTGAAGGAGAGGG